>WAAF01015783.1:185295-449768 GCA_013400475.1 Tricholaema leucomelas | reverse complement strand
GGGGGGGGGGCAGGTAACTCCCAAACCATCACACTGTGTATTCTATTCAGGGGCTCTTGTCATGTGTATCAGTTTGAGCTATCTCTTTCATAGATAAAGGACTGTTTAGATCTTGTAAATAGCAACTCAGAGCTAAAACTGTCCTGATGAATATAAGATACTGGTGAAATGTTCATTCTCAGGTATGTCTTTGATTCACAATGCTTATAAAATACCATGCTATCTAAACTAACTGCTGTCCACTGTTCCCATCTCAAATCAGCTTATCTTCTCAAATGCCTGCTAAAGAACATTAGATATTGGCTGCTTCTACTGAACAGAAACGTGGAGCAGAAAAAGGTATGTCCCTCAGTTTCTTAGTTTACCATGAAATTAATCTCTCTTTTTTCTGATGTAAAGTCACATGCTGCATGTCTCTCTCAAAAAGTGTTCTCTACTTTTAGACGGAGAAGATAATCGTTGTAGGTTCCTTCCAAGTGAAATATTCTATTATGTTTTAGAGCAGTGAACAGTAGCAGAAAATTAAAAAACACCCCAAACCCCACAAACCACCACATATAGATTAGAGTAATATCATGCTATGCTCTGATTTTAGCATATGTCACAAAAATTTTCTTCAGAAAGTTGTTAACTGCTAAGGGCATTAACAAAAGCATATAAAGATGGGTGGCCTAACTACCTGAAGGGAGGCTGTAGCCAGGTGGGGGTTGGTCTCTTCTCCCAGGCAAGCAGCAACAGAACAAGGGGATACAGTCTCAAGTTGTGGTGGGGGAGGTCTAGGCTGGATGTTAGGAGGAAGTTCTTGACAGAGAGAGTGATTGGCATTGGAATGGGCTGCCCAGGGAGGTGGTGGAGTCAGCGTCCCTGGAGGTGTTCAAGCAAAGCCTGGCTGAGGCACTTAGTGCCATGGTCTAGTTGATCGGCCAGGGCTGGGTGCTAGGTTGGTCTGGATGATCTTGGAGGTTTCTTCCAACCTGATTGATTCTACAATTCAATGATTTTGATCCAACTGTGGTTGCTGATCTGTTTAGCTCCAAACTGAGCAACAACGTGATCTCCTACAATATCATCTACATGCATCCAAATAGCATTTCATCAATGCAATGAAGTTTTGGAGCTAACAAACCTTTTCTGAGCAGCATACTGTAACTTTTGTTCCATAATTAAACCAGAACTCCTCTCCTGGACAGGTTCATTCAGCTTTGCCTTTCTTTGAGTAATACACCTTCAGACTAGTGCCCCTTGCTTTTTTTTTCTTTTGATGTATTACAATGATAGACTGAAGAGTTTGTGTAATATATCACTACAGTCAGCTGTTGCTGGATGCCAAGGATTGAGAGACTGAGCCAGCTGTTTTTCTGGTATAGTCTGGTAATGCATCACCAGATGATGGAAATTGATAATGTATTACTTCAAAATGACACCTTCCAGAAAAGGAAGAGTCTAGAGGTGCAGCTGCTGTATAATGAGGCATTCAAAGTATGAAACTGGGCTGCAAACTCCTGGAGCAAGAAGTTGATAATAAATCAGCTTTCTATAGTATTACATTAGCAATGCAACTGCACAGATACACAGACACTGATGCTGTGTGTAAGCAGCATCACAGAGGTGCTGCTTTTGTGTAGATTAATCTTACCAGCATCTTTCCCTTCACATTTCTTACAACTACACAGTGCACAGTGCAAGCATCCTACAACAAGGGACAGGGCAAAGTTATATTGTCTCAACAAATTCAGACTTGAGTTTTCTTCTTATTTTGGAGTACCAAAAGGGCCACTTGGATACCATTCTCTTCTAGTGAACTGAGCTCATCTGTGACAGTTGTTTGCTGGAAGGGTGAGCGAGCACTGGAACATGCTGCCCTGAGATGTTGTGGAGTCTCCTTCTCTGGAGCCTTTCAAAACCCACTTGGACACATTCCTGTGTGGCCTGCCCCAGGCAATTTTGCTTTGGCAGCAGGGGTTGGAGGTCCCTTTCAATTTTATATGGTCCTGCTGTGGCAGGATGGTTGGACTCAAAGATCTCCAGAGGTCCTGCCAAACCCTAATCCTGTGATCCTACCATTCTGTGATTCTCTGAATGGCAATGATTTTGCCCTTGATGGCAGTATCGTGTCTCAGATGGCCAGAATGGGCTGTCCCAGAGCGCTGTGTTTGTGACTGGAAGCTACGTGTTGACTGAAGACAAGGAAGGCTCCTTTGGAAATCACATCTCTTCATCTCCTATCTGTTCATTCTTCTCCTGCCACATACAAAGTCAAGATAAAGAGTAACTGATCCCTGATTATTAACATCAATTTATTTTTTTAAACAGGTAGCAATTCTAAATATTTGCCTGCAAAACTCTGTCTCTTTCCTAGAGCAGGATTGTGATGTGTAAAAATATTTCCTCTCACCATAAAGCTGGTGAAAGGCCTGGAACACAAACCCTATGAGGAGAGGCTGAGGGAGCTGGGGGCATTTAGCCTGGAGAGAAGGAGGCTCAGGGGTGACCTCATTGCTGTCTACAACTACCTGAAAGGAGGTTGGTCTCTTCTCTCAGGCAAGCAGCAATAGAACAAGGAGACACAGTCTCAAGTTGTGGCAGGGGAGGTATAGGCTGGATGTTAGGAGGAAGTTCTTGATGGAGAGAGTGATTGGCATTGGAATGGGCTGCCCAGTGAGGTGGTGGAGTTGCTGCCCCTGAAGGTGTTCAAGTAAAGCCTGGCTGAGGCACTTAGTGCCATGGTCTAGTTGATTGGATAGGGCTGGGTGCTAGGTTGGTCTGGATGATCTTGGAGGTCTTTTCCAATCTGGTTGATTCTATGATTCGCTACTTTTAATCCCATGACAAGCATGAGACAAATATTTATATTTCAATATCATGAGCTATATCTCTACCAGCAGCTCATTGAAATACTTCTTGCTTGTTAAATGCAGTACTGTTTGTATACTTTGTATGTGTTTCCCTTATCATATCTTCATCAAAACTGGGAAGATAAAGAAAGTCCTGCCCTCAGACTTTACTCTTTATTTATGGAAGGTTTATCCTGCAAGCAAAGGCTAAGTATATTTTGCTAACAGTAAGTATACTTTTCTGTCTGTGGTCAGATATTATAAATCATAGGACTACAAAACATTCTATCATATATGGGTTTGTGTCGTGTGATTCTGAGGCTAAAATATTCTGGCATCATATATACAAAGGTCCATTCCAGTACAATTTAATCTGCTAGCTCAAAAATATTTGATTAAATTTGAAGAGAAGCTTTGCCTGGCAGACTTACACAGGATTGGATAGTGTCATAGCCTATCCTTTGATAGCCACAAGGCTAGCATAAGTATTGTGCTGTGTGCTGTGACTTGCTCTGCAGAACAGTGATTGTGTGTCCATATCTGATCCATTGCCAGTACTGTCATTTATTCTCCTCATCTTTGGTACTGCAAGGATCTGAGTGTTTTCAACCCCCTCTTGCCTTTCATCTCAAAGCTGATGCTTAACATTTTAGAGAAAGTTCTGTAGAGACATCTGTAATTTATTTCCTGCAGTTGACTGTGGGGAAAAAAACATCCCAAGTGCAAATTATCTCAGTAACCACCTAAAGATTTCTAGGAAGGAGGGGAAGGGGGAAGGAAGGAATGAAGGGGAGAAGAAAGGAAGGGGAGAAGGAAGAGGGAAGGAAGGGGGGAAGGAAAGAGGGAGGGGAGCAAGGAAGGAGGGAGGGAAGGGACATTTTTTTTGTGCTTCCTTCTTTTGATCGCCTCATTTCATCCCCAATATTACATTAATGATTTGCAATCAACCTTGAATCATCACAGAAATGTTTTACTCAGTCTTGACTCTTACCTTTTATTTTACTTTTATTTTTAAAGCATTTTTGCTTTTCCTTTAAACATTCTGGCAAATGTATACGTAGGGGAAAAGTTTGCATATCAGGAGTTACGCTTGCAAGGCACCAGTGGAGAGTGTCAGGTATACCTTCTCTCTGTGACATCATTTTGTCACAGCTAAATAATGGTTATTAATATCTCCCTGATATTGGAAGTTGTAGTTCTGAATCATAAAATCAACCAGGTTGGAAGAGACCTCCAAGATCATCCAGGCCAACTTAGCACTCAACCCTATCCAATCAACTAGACCATGGCACTAAGTGCCTCATCCAGTCTTCTCTTGAACATCTCCAGGGACGGCGCCTCCACCACCTCCCTGGGCAGCCCGTTCCAATGGCAAATCACTCTCTCTGGCAACAACTAAAGTGGCAAGTTTCTAATCCAAATATTTTTTAAAAAGATTATTTCAATCATAATTATTATGCTGATAATAACACATCATTTCAGATGACAATATATTAGTTCCATAGGGAGATAAACTGCCAGGCCAATGGATTTATCTCAATGACAAAATGGGTTACTATTAACAATTGTAGTTTTTCCACCCATGCACAAAGAATTTGCCCATTGAGTTCGTTGTCTTTTGAGTGAATGCTGGTGAGATTTCTTTCTACATGTATGTAACAGGTCTGGATTGTGAACAAATATGACAATGTTATATTTATTCTGCTATTGTCTAGAAAAGCTCTGCGAGCCAATACTTCTTCTTAGCATGGCAGGAGTAGGACTTCTGGCTTTGAAAATGCCTCTTAAAAACTGTTAAATGCAAGACAAATAAGGGATAAAAGCAACCATGATTCTACTGGATTTTACAGGGTAGATTCATAAATGACAGCAACTAATCTTAATCTAACTACTACTTCCTGTATGTAGCAGCATAGAAGAGCTGGCTCTACATCCATGATCTGCCACCACTAATCAGAGACGTTGCTGTGCTGGTGATGCAAACTTTGGCCATTACAGTTCTAGCCCCTGATTATGATTTTGGACTCTTATCAAGTAATACCTTTTAACTCTGATCTATATTCTCATTCTGAAAAGTATCCAAGGACAGTTGATCAAGAGAAGGATCTTTCAGAGTGACTTTGTAGGAAGGCAGATGTACAAAGAGCTTTAGATCAGACTCTGCATCTTTACTTAACATTAATTTACCAAAACTGTTATAATTCAAAATCATTTAAAATCTCTACACATTGTGTTTAGTTCATCTGGGCCATCTCTCTCTTGTATGTTTATCAGAGTGCTGTGCTGCTTTCCTTACCTTGTCTCTACAGCATCCCTTTTGAAATAATATCTATTAATTAATCTGGGTCAAGAATATTACAAAATTCCTTGGAAATTTCGGTAATTGTCATGGATATTTATTTTCTAAAAGATACACTTAACACCACAAGACTAACATTAATATGCAAATCAGTGGACTATAAAATTCATTTTGGTGCCTCCAGGGCAGTATTTTTATAAATACAGAAACACAATCATGCATACTCCAGAGGACTAAAAATAATTATACACATTTACAACAAAGCCCGAGGCAATGTCTCCTTTTAACTGTCTGCTTTTAATAGCATTTAAATCTTGTTAAAACTTAATTACCAATTCTCTTCTGTAATAATTTAGATGGAAGAGGTCTAAGCTTGCTGTTTGAGAGAGAGAACTTCATCAGAAAAAGACACCCAGGCACAGATCCACAAAATAGGACAGTACACAGAGAAACTTGGTAAAGGAAAAAGTTATCACAGGACCACAGGATGTTAGGGGTTGGAAGGGACCCAAGGAGATCATCGAGTCCAACCCCCCTGCCAGAGCAGGACAATACTATCTAACACAGATCACAGAGGAACACAGCCAGACAGACTTTGAAAGTTTCCATAGAAAGAGACTCCACAGCCTCTCTGGGAAGCCTGTTCCAGTGCTCTGTGACCCTTACAGTAAAGAAGTTCCCCCTTGTGTGGAGGCAGAACCTCTTTTGCTGCAATTTACATTCTTTGCTCCTTGTCCTACCTCAGGGAGCAAGTGAGCAGAGCCTGTCCCCCCTCTCCTGGCCAGCCTTCAGATACTTAGAAACATTTAGCAAACCCCCTCCCAATCTTCTCTTCTCCAGACTAAGCAGTCCCAAGTCTCTCAGCCCCTCCTCATAAGCCATGCCCTCCTGTCCCCTAATCATCCTCGTAGCCCTCCACTGGACTCTCTCCAGCAGATTCCTGTCCCTCTTAAACTGGGGAGCCCAAAACTAATAATGAACAAGATAACAATGAACAAGATACACACAAACCCACTAATATCCATGCAAATGGGAACTGAACCGATGTCTTGTATGATGGTAATATAAATACACCCATGTATATATAACCCAAATATAAGGATATTTACATCTACACATACATACTTATGCATACGTGGTGATTACTCATTCATGCTTCAGCTTTAGTCATCGGAGAGGGGAGCTGCAGGACCAATCTTTACGTCAGTGTGGCCAGTAGGACAAGGGAGGTTATTCCTCTGTTACTCAGCACTGGTCAGGCCACACCTTGAGTACTGTGTGCAGTACTTGAGTTCTGGGCTCCTCCATTCAAGAGAGATGTTGAGATACTGGAAGGTGTCCAGAGAAGGGCGATGAAGCTGGTGAGAGGCCTGGAACACAGCCCTGTGAGGAGAGGCTGAGAGAACTGGGATTGTTTAGCCTGGAGAAGAGGAGGCTCGGGGGTGATCTCATTGCTGTCTGCAACTACCTGAAGGGAGGCTGTAGCAGGTAGAGGTTGGTCTCTTCTCTCAGGCAAGCAGCAATAGAACAAAGGGACACAGTCTCAAGTGTGTGGAGGAGGTCTAGGCTAGATGTTAAGAGGAAGTTCTCCCCAGAGAGAGTGATTTGCTGTTGGAATGGGCTGCCCAGGGAGGTGGTGGAGTCGCCATCCCTGGAGGTGTTGAAGAAAAGCCTGGCTGAGGCACTTAGTGCCATGGTCTAGTTGATCAGATAGGACTGGGTGATAGGTTGGACTGGATGATCTTGAATGACCTTGGAGGTCTCTTCCAACCTGGCTTATTCTATGATTTTATTTCCCTGAGATGGTAGCCTCTCAGAGAAGCTGTGAAAATGAGTAGCTGTAAGTTCAAAGTTGGCCTGGCTTTAGGGTCTAGACAATGTGTGGAGCAGGGACATTTTCAGAGAAATTTCTACTGTTTGAATACCTATGGACCCACGCTCATTTTTAAAGGCTGCACTTCCAAACAAGATAATCTGTTCTCTTCCTATAAGGCTGACGGAAGGGAGTACAATGGCAACTCTAGCTCTGTATCAGAGGTATGAGGTTAAGGAGATGGCTTCAGCTGATTTGAGGGTAATATTTGTTGAGAGAAATCAGAGCCTTAACTTTGAGAATGAAATAAAAAAAAAACAAACAACTGTACTCTATATCCCTCAGTTTTCTGCTGAGAAATGCAACTGGTCAAACTATACATAATACAGATACTTCTCACACACTTATTTGCTCTCTTTTCAGGCTGTGCCTTCTTTCTGGTGGTCTGATCTCTGTGTCTGACTCTGCCTTTAACTCTCTGATCCACCTAACCCCTTTTTCCTCTAACCTCCTTGTTGTCTCTTTGACATCTCACCTTAGATCTCCAGATTTATCATGTCAGATATACGTGGGTTGATCTGGTTATTTCTGAATGGAGGGAAAGAGGGAGGGGGAAGAGGGGTTTGGGTTGGGAGCCCTCCTGTTTCACTATTGCTGCCAAGAAAGATGAGTAACCTAGAAAATGGTGTAACTTCTTGATGGCCTCCACCGGTGCTACATACCCCATCAATATGGGGACTGCTATCTCAGGTCTTTTCTTTTTGTCATGTCTGCCAGCTAATGTTTAGTAACAAGTGTCACTGTCTGCTCTTCGGCTTTGAACTAGAACACATTTCTGTTAGCCTTCACTTCTGACTGAAAGAAGCTTTGTATTGATTTAATTCACCCTTTTTAGTATGGCCATACTCACAATGAGGGACGTGCATCCAAACTTCCAGCTATTTCACAATTGTGAAATTATGCCACTGGGCATAAATTCAAGTGATTTGGCACAGCATCATCTTGGGAATCAATTCCCATTGGTTCTTTCCGTCCAGTGCATACATTCCTTTTGATTGAAATGCCAGGCATTTGTTAGCGTTGCTCATGCTGGTGACAGTCCTCCTCAGAGCACTTCTCTCTGCTTTCAGCTTGTGTATTCATTGAGTGTTAATGGAAATAAGAGATGCAAAATATTAGAGAAGGCATCACGTTGCAGATTTCACATGCTTGCCTTTACAAATACCTGTGCATTTGCAAATATACAAATTCATCATATCTGTGACTGACACTTTGTGTGCCTCAACTTTTCTTAGAACGCTTACATTTTAAGAAATCCCAATGTTGTTTTCATTCCATTGCATAGACTACTCACAGATCTTATACCTTTCATATTGAAATGGTATCCTTCAGAGCCAGAAGTATGGCATATGTAATAAGCCTCTTTAATTTGTAAAACCTTGGAATTTAAATCGAGTGTTAAATAGGCTGTCATTTGCACCTGTGCAATTGAATTTGAAGTTGAGGGCTTTCCTGAGCTGGACTAGGTTGTAAATATGTTGATTTCATTGGGTCGTAAATACATCTGCTTTTAATCGTTATTTGCCGTGCAGCACAACCGCGGTGGCTGTGAAAATGGAGGTGTGATATTTTCCAGGCTGATACTAGCCAAGCAAAAGTTATGAAGCAGCTACAAGGTGTTGTGCAGGCAGGGAATTAATGTGGCCGAGGCAGGAATTATGAAAATAGATTTATTTTATTTTCCTGGAACCCTGCCCCTAAACTATATTAAAAAAAAAATAGTTTGGTTTATTTACACATTCAGTTTGTTTGGGAATTTCTTCAGAAAAGGATATTATAGACAAATTTAGATATTTAGGAAGTCAGGAAATGGAAAAGGCTAAGCTATAAACACAGCTTTACCCACTATCAATCAGACTGAGCAGAAGATTAAGGGAAGAGCAGGTCTTACGAAGGTGAGATAGACATTCAATGGCGGTCCCTTACTGGATTCCTCTATGGAAGTAGCCTTCTGACACTGCAGGCAATATCCAATAGTGTATGTCCATGCAGCAGAATCCCAAGGGGAGTGGCAGAGCTGCCTAACTCAGAAATATCTTGAGCACTTCTTCCACAGGTGGAATGATTGTGGAACGATGCTGCCTTCACAGCGGCAGGGGAGAGCCAAAACTGCTAGCATCTCCCAGTCTGGGAGGCAGCCAGGAAGTCGGCTGCTGAAATGGTCTGAGTGTGGCCAGTCCAGATACTGCTGTTTCTCTCTCAAAGGACCCCAGGGCTTGCCAAGCCTGCAGGTTTGCACAGAAGGGTGCAAAAGTGGGGAGAACCATCCAAAAGCAGGGACAGGGTAAAACCAAAAGCCATGCAAAAAGGTGGAAGCCATCCAAAAGTGGGGACAGTCCAGTCACAGCAGGAACCTGTCCTGTCAGGCACTCTGTAAAGACGGGGAACTCTCAAGGTGGGGGCTCTCAAGGCAGGAAACATTTCCTGTTCTTGCTTGCTCTATTTATCCTTTTCTAGACAAAGTGCCCACTTACCATTTTATACTGGGCATGAAAACCCAGCCAACCACCAGCCTGATTCCAGTGCTGGCTTCCACACAGGTCAGCCCATGTGCGGAAAGGTGCCTTTTGCTGTTCCCCCTCCAGACCCACGGGGAAGGGGGGTGTGGGTGTGTGCGAAGCAGTTTTTGCACCTTCTTATCCCATTAAAATCTGAGGTGGGAGGGGAGGAGAAGAAGGAATTTGGGGTACTCCAGGACACAAGAATCTGAAGATGGCCTCACTAAAGCTGGTCCTACTCTTACTGCAGAAAATGCTGCCCTAAATATTTTAAATACAGTAATGTTTCTCTCTTTCTTGCTGTAAGGTAGAATCATAGAATCAACCAGGTTGGAAGAGACCTCCAAGATCATCCAGTCCAACCTAACAGCCAGCCTTGTCCAATCAACTAGACCATGGCACTAAGTGCCTCATCCAAGCTTTTCTTGAACACCTCCAGGAACAGTGTTCTTCTTCCAGTTGTAAGTCTGAATCTATACTTATAACTCTGATGGTTTGGGTGTTACCTACCCCCCTACGCTTTGGAAATCACCCAGACTAGACTCAGCGGCTCTGGAAATTGAACGAAGCTTTATATTTACAGCTTAGCACAATATACAAGCAGATATTTACAATATATACAGAAAGATACAAGTTAAAAAGGTAATACAGAAACACAACTCGCCACCCAGAAACCAGGAGGACTCTCAAACGCCCTTCCACCTTCTCCCACCCCTCTCCCTTACCCTAGATCTTGCCTTATACCCAAAGAAGATTGGAGGGTGTGATGGGTGTGATGGTTTGGGTGTCCGNAGCCACAAAAGCAAAGGGAGGGTGAGGTTAGAAAGCAAGATGGAGTCCAGCCAGCAGCCTCAGCTTCTCCCCAGCAGGCAAAGCTCCCAGCGAAGAGAAAAGGCAAGTGACCTAATCTTTGTTTTGCCTTTCTTTTGTACACATCTCAGCAAGACTGTGAGGGAAGTAGACCTCACCATTGTTTTCATTTCTCAGCCTATGATCTAGTTCTTCTCACCAAAACATGCTAGCTAGGCTCAAACTAGCACAGAGGGTCGGACAGGGGAGGTTAGGAAGCAGGTGAATTAATCAGGCAGGTTAGGTTAGGTTAGAGAGAGATGCAGCCCAAAGCCCAGATAGAGAGCGTTTGTTTTATCTATATTTACATTCCTATTCTTATGCATCTCAGCAAGCCTATGAGTGAAGTAGACATCACCCTTGTTTTCTTCTCACAGCCTGTAATCTATTTCTTCTCACCAAAACATTCTAGCTAGCTTCAAACTAGCACAATAACTAAGCTTTGTAATCTTGTCAGCTTTTAGGTAAACCTGGCAGAATCAAAAACTTTCCTGAACCTACTTGAGCTGTAACCAGTGTGATGCAGCACTGCAATGGCTTGTGTCTCCAGGAGGAGGGCCATCTCCAGACGACTGAGGCTGGACAACTGTGAAGATATACCTGAAGAATGCAGTTGAAAAAAGCCATCTGAGCACATTAAAAACAAAACAAAACAAAAAAAACCCAAACAACCCATGTGATACATTTGAACAGTTGGAGCAAATGAGGTTTTATTGCTAGGCACAGGTTTTCTCGTGATATTTCAGGAAAAATACCAAAGATCACAGAAATGGCAGGAGCTTCTCAAATTCCAAAACTGTTCCCAAGTTAATTGCAAACCCCTTTGCCATTTTATCTCTGCAAAAGTGACATATTTAAAAATAGCCAAAGAATACAGTTCTTAAATGTCAGTATGTTTCAAGGAAACAAAGGCTCCAAGATGTATGTCAAAAACCCAAATTCCACGCAGGGGTGCCGCAGAAAATCTTTCTCCAAAGAAGCTTCAGAAATTTCAGTCTAATGTGTACTATTAATGCAGCTCTCCAACAGCTCTTGAAAGGGCTGTCATTATCAGACTTGTTTGGACTGGGCTACATCAGACAACCACTGGCTGAAAACTCGGTGTTCAGTCTTGCTTGCTCTAATGTACCTTAGATAGGCAGTCATAAGAGGAGCCAATACCTACCCAACAGTGTACCCTGTTCTTGCTGTGACTCAGAGGCCTGCAATTCCCAGTTAATGCCCATGTATGAAAAGGTGGGGGAAAGGCTTCTGTTTGCTTTGCTTGAGGCTTGGGAAATACTAACTTTTATCATTCTGTTAAACAGCTAGTGACAGCAGTGCTGAAATGCCAAAGAGGTAGACAGCAGGAGGTTTACAGCATGCCTGTTTTCATTGCCTCAT
Organism: Tricholaema leucomelas; assembly: GCA_013400475.1. Classification (NCBI taxonomy): domain Eukaryota; kingdom Metazoa; phylum Chordata; class Aves; order Piciformes; family Lybiidae; genus Tricholaema lacrymosa; species Tricholaema leucomelas. The sequence goes on along the minus strand of WAAF01015783.1, from coordinate 438,032 downwards.
CTCCTTGGTGCTGGATTCCTCTGTCCATTTGTCACTAAGAAATAAGATATAGTGACCAAGAGAAAGTTGCTTCAAGTGAAGGATTGATTTCATACCATGTAAGAAGGATGGCTATTGATACTGCATGAGGGGAACGCTTTATCATGCTGATTAATTTCATGTACCGGATAGTGTCAGGCACCAAATGTTCAGTTTCAATACTGTATCTTTGCTACTCCTGCAAGCTCTGAGGCCCAGTTAAGTGCCAGCATATTTTAAAGTCGAAGCCTTGCTTCATGGGATAGCACAGGGATATTTAATCTTACCTGCTCTGTGTGAGGTCCCAATAATCAGATGTTCTGGATGGAAAAGCAAGCAGTGAGGTAGATTAGGAACAAGATAGAGTTCAAAGAATGGTGATCAATGGTGCTAGGTCCAGCTGGAGAGCTGTAACCAGGGGAGTCCCCCAGGGATCAGTGCTGGGTCCAGTCCTGTTCAACATCTTCATCAATGGTATTGATGAGAGGACAGACAGACAGAGTCTGCTCAGCAAGTTTGCTGATGACACCAAACTGGGAGACTTGACTGATACAGCTGAAGGCTGTGCAGCCATCCAGTGAGACGTGGGCACAGAGGAACTAACTGAGGTTCAACAAGAACAAGTGCAGAGTCCTGCACCTGGGGAGGAATAATAAACTGCACCAGTACAGGCTGAGAGGTGATCTGCTGGAGAGCAGCCCTGTGGAGAGGGACCTGGGAGTCCTGGTGGATGACAAGTTAACCATGGCACAGCAACGTGCCCTTGTGCCTAAGAAAGCCAATAGGATCTTGGAGTGTATTAAGAAGAGTGTATCCAGCAGATCGAGGGAGGTTCTCCTCCCTCTCTACTCTGCCCTGGTGAGACCTCATCTTGAATACTCTGTTCAATTTTGGGCTCCCCAGTTTAAGAGGGACAGGGATCTGTTGGAGGGGGTCCAGCAGACGGCTACAAGGATAATTAAAGGACTGGAGGGCATGGCTTATGAGGAGAGGCTGAGGGCTTTTTAGTCTGGAGAAGACTGAGAGGGGATTTAATAAATGTTTATAAACATCTGAGAGCTGGTCAGGAGAGGAGGGGACAGGCTCTGCTCACTTGCTCCCTCTGATAGGACAAGGAGCAATGGGTGTAAGTTGCAGCACAAGAGCTTCCGCCTCAACACAAGGGGGAACTTCTTTACTGTAAGGGTCACAGAGCACTGGAACAGGCTCCCCAGAGAGGTTGTGGAGTCTCCTTCTCTGGAGACTTTCAAGGCCTGTCTGGATGTGTTCCTCTGTGATCTGCACTAGACAGTATTGTTCTGTCCTGGCAGGGGGGTTGGACAAAATGATCTCCTTGGGTCCCTTCCAACCCCTAATATCCTGTGATCCTGTGATCTCTGATGAGACCCAAAGCCTTGGAGCTGTTGTACATCCATAGCTGTTAAAAGCATAAGGAAATGTTTTCATTAATGTTAAATGGGTCTTTAACTTTCCTAGATGGTAAAGTATTTCCTTTATGCCCTGTATCACTGAAAGGGAAAGTGCAAACATTTTCAGAACCTTTCACAGAAGGAAAAAATACTGTAGATTTCTTTTCTAATTGCCAGGTTCAGTGTAACTCTACAATCCCTGAGGATGGGACAGGCCAAAACCAAGGCTACATGACACAGGATGCCTTCAGGTGAGTGGGTCAACAGTTATAGTCAGCAGTGAGGTGACAGTCCCCAGTAGCAATACTGCAGTCACAACATAGGAGCCTTAGAGCATCACCTCTGTGCTCCAGCCTTTGTCTCTGCCTTTTTTTCCCTCTGGTTTTCTCCAGCACTGCCTAGCCCATGTAAGACAAATCCAGTTGTTGCTTACAGTGAAGTTAAAAATTGACCCCCTGTGCTAGTTTGAGCCTAGCTAGAATGTTTTGGTGACTAGAATTAGATTACAGGCTGAGAAAAGGAAACAATATTGATGTCTACTTCACTCATAGTCTTGGTGAGATGTATAAGAACAAGAACATAAATATAGGTAACAGAGTTGCTCACTGTCCAGGCCTGCCTAAACTTCTCTCTCTAACCTAACTTGCTAATCCATCTGCTTCCTAACTCCCCTGGCCAAGCCTCCAAGCTACCTTGAGCAAAAGGCAAAGTCTTGGGTAAGGTAGAGGGGTGGGAGGAAGGTGGAAGGGTGGTCGTGAGCCCCTCCTGGGGACTCAGGTTTCTGGGAGGGGTGCTGTGTTTCTGTATTACCTTTTAACTTGTATATTGCTGTATATAACTGTATATGCTGTCAATATCTGCTTGTCTATTGCGCTAAGCTGTACATATAAAGCTCCATTCAATTTCCAGAGCTGCTGGGTGATTTCCAAAGTGGGGGGGAGAGGGGGGCACTTAACACCCAAACCATCACACCCACTAGACTTCATATCTCATTTAGATTAAATATTTAAAAGTTACATTTCTGCAAAGTAATGAATCTCAAATATTTTGTTACTTTGGCTTTTAAACTGATCTATTTCAGAGAAAGCATTGGTCCCTAGTGAAAAAAAATAAGCAGATTACTGCACATTTCAAGAGGAGTTTGTGTCAGTAAATCAGTCATTAGTCCAATTAAATATTGTTTGTCTCCAGAGATTAATTGTTTCCCATATGCTGGAACAGCTAGGAGACCCTCAGGATCACAGGCATTTAAAACAGTGTTTGCAAAACACAGTATTTGCGTAGTTTGGGTGTAGAATGAAAGCTCTATGTTATTTTTCTTTATGAGGCTGTTGCTAGCAAATTGCTAGATTGCCAGGATAATTTATTGAAATCAGAAAATGAACCTGCATAAAAAGGTCATGCCCAATACTAAAGATACTCAGAATGGTGGGCTTAAAAACACCCAGCATTATCCGTTAGAAAACAGCAATGGGAGCCATGGGAATGTGGTGGTTTGGGTGTTCCCCGCCCCCCACACTTCAGAAATCACCCAGACTAGACTCAGCCGGCTCTGGAAATATGAATGAAGCTTATATTTACAGCTGGCACAATTTACAAGCAGATATTTACAGTATATACAGATATACACAGAAATACACAAGGTAAAAAGGTAATACAGACACAACTCCCCTCCCAGAAACCTGAGTCCCCAGGAGGGGCTCTCAACCACCCCTTCACCTTCCCCCTACCCCTCTCAACCTTACCCCAGTCCCAAGAAAGAATGGAGGTTCAGCCAGGGGGATTAAGAAGCAAGGTGAATCAGCCAAAGCAAATGGAGGGTGAGGTTAGAAAGCAAGATGAGAGTTCAGCCAGCAGCCCCAGAGCTCCCCAGCAGGCAAAGAGCCCAGAGCAAAGCCCAGAGCGAAGTGCAAGATCAAAGTGACTTTATCTTTTGTTTTGCCTTTCTTCTTTACGCATCTCAGCAAGGCTGTGAGGGAAGTAGACATCACCATTGTTTTCATTTTATAGCCTATGATCTAATTCTTCTCATGAAAATATTCTAGCTAGCTTCAAACTAGCACAGGGAAAATAGTATCCTGCAGTCAGTCTGAACATACTGATGTTGGTGGGAATTGTTCAGGTAAAGTAAAGGCCAGAACTGAGTGTTGTATGCTATGTATGGACAGTCTAACCAAAGCAAAACTGCAGTATTCCCCCAGGGCTGCACTTTAAAATTTGTCATTACTTTTTTCTTTTCCATAAATGTAACAAAAAAAAAAATTAATGTGAACTGTATTTTGCTTTCTGTGTATGTGAGCTCATTTAATTTATTGTCTCTGTATAGAATCACAGAATCAACCAGGTTGGAAGAGACTTCCATGATCATCCAGTCCAACCTAGCACACAGCCCAAACCAACCAACTAGACCATGGCACTAAGTGCCTCATCCAGGCTTTTCTTGAACATCTCCAGGGACAGCGACTCCACCTCCCTGGGCAGCCCATTCCAATGCCAATCACTTTCTTTGGCAAGAACTTCTTCCTACCATCCAGCCTAGACCTCCCCTGGCACAACTTGAGACTGTGTCCCCTCGTTCTGTTGCTGGTTGCCTGGGAAAAGAGACTGACCTCCACCTGGCTACAGCCTCCCTTCAGGTAGTTGTAGACAGCAATGAGGTCACCCCTGAGCCTCCTCTTCTCCAGGCTATACAACCCCAGCTCCCTCAGCCTCTTCTCACAGGGCTGTGCTCCAGGCCCCTCACCAGCTTTGTCACCCTTCTCTGGACACGTTCCAGTATCTCAATATCTCTCTTGAATTGAAGAGCCCAGAACTGGACACAGGACTCAAGGTGTGGCCTGACCAGTGCTGAGTACAGGGGCAGAATAACCTCCCTCGTCCTACTGGCCACACTGCTCCTGATCCAGGCCAGGATGCCATTGGCTCTCTTGGCTACCTGGGCACACTGCTGGCTCATGTTCAGCTACTGCCTACCAGCACATCCAGGCCTCTTTCTTCCTGGCTGCTCTCCAGCCACTCTTTCTCCAGCCTGTAGTGCTGCTTGGGGTTGTTGTGACCAAAGTGCAAACCCCTGCACTTGGCCTTGTCAAATCTCATCTTTTTAGATTTTATTAGTTAAACCTCATGCCACTCTGGTTTGAACATTTTCACACACCTTAGTTGCACTTTATCACAGGATGTTAGGGGTTGTAAGAGACCCAAGGAGATCATCAAGTCCAACCTCCCTGCCAGAGCAGGACCACACAGTCACAGAGGAACACATCCAGACAGGCCTTGAAAGTCTCCAGAGAAGGAGACTCCACAACCTCTCTGCTTACATGAGGGACATATGGAAAAACTGGTAGGCAATTTATTAGTAAAGAAAGACCTAACATTTTCAGGTCACAATAAGCTCCAGTAAAGGGAAGATTTGGAAAGAAGAGCATTTCTAGTATCAGAAGAAATATCCAAGCTAACCTTTAAAAAATATACAAGAAAGTCAGATCTGAGCCATGTTTTGCCATTGCTGTTACCGATCCATGACTTATCAAGCTGCTATTTTTGCAATGCATATTGAAATTTCCACGGGCTTCACATTTTATTACATGATTAGCAATTCTTTACCAGAGTTTCCTTTTCTTTTTATTTAGGTGGATGGGTTTCTGCAAAAGCATATTAATTTTGATAAGGAATATGTTTCTGCAGTTATGATTAAAACTGTAGAAGAAGATTACTCCATGACCCAGAGTTCAACTCAATGTTTGCACAAGCAAATTTTCAGCTGCTACTGCACATGATGCTTGGATTGCTAACATCATTAGAGTCATAGAATCATACAATCAGTCAGGGTTGGAAAGGACCACAAGGATCAGTTGGTTTCAACCCCCCTGCCATGGGCAGGGACACCCTACCCCAGAGCAGGCTGGCCAGAGCCCCATCTAGTCTGGCCTTAAACACCTCCAGGAGTGAGGCTTCAACCACCTCCCTGGGCAACCCATTCCAAGCTCTCACCCCTCTCATGCTCAACAACTTCCTCCTCACATCCAGTCTGAATGACCCCACCTCCAACTTTGCTCCATTCCCCCTAGTCCTGTCACTCCCTGAGAGCCTAAAAAGACCCTCCCCAGCTGTTTTGTAGCCCCTTTCAGATACTGGAAGGCCACAAGAAGGTCACTTCAGAGCCTCCTCTTCTCCAGACTGAACAGCCCCAACTCTTTCAGTCTGTCCTCAGAGGAGAGGTGCTGCAGCCCTCTGATCATCCTCATGGCCCTTCTCTGGACACGCTCCAGCATCTCCACATCCCTCTTGTAATAGGGGCTCCAGAACTGGATGCAGTACTGCAGGTGAGGTCTCTCCAGAGCGGAGTAGAGGGGGAGAATCACCTCCCTCACCCTGCTGGCCACACTTCTGATGCAGCCCAGGATCTGGTTGGCTCTAGTCCAGGAGGTAAGAGTTAAACTGGTGTCAAAAATGTTAAATTTTGCTTCTTTTTTAACAGAAAGAACTCACTTTGTCCTTGTACATATTAAAAGGTACTAAAGAGGAAAAAAAATGTTTGACTGTGATACATTATTTTTAAACTGTGAGAATGGGTTGTGTATCATGGCCATGCTTCATTTGGAGCATCCTGGCCTTCCAAAAATAGCTCAGCAGAATAGTTTCTGCACAGGCACCCAGAAGATCTGAACTTAACTCTGCTTCTCTCGTCTGCAGGTTGACCTTGGGCGACCTGTGTGCCATTTCCCTGCTTGCTAAAATGAAAATAATAATACTTGCAGCCTTTGCAAAGCACTTTCAGAGCAACACATACAAATCACTAGCATCTTCTCCTTAAGTATGTGAACTGTCAGAGGAAACTCTTCCTGCTTGCATTAGTGTACATTTAGCATTTAGAAATATGAAATTATTCAGATTATTGCATGGGAGGGAGAAGCTGAGAAGTCTTCCCCTAGTCAATAGGCTGGCATCTGGAATGCAAAGGAAAACAAGACTCATGTACCACCAATCAGTGTAACAGAGAAAGAATGAAGTGTATGTCTTCAGTGGAAGTATGGTGTGGCTACCACCGCATTAGTATTGTTACTATGTTGCTGGCTTGTTTGCTTGTGCTGCAGTAGAATAGTATAAGCTGTATAAACAGTATGAAATACCCACATTAGTTTTCAAGACTTACAGTTTTCCTGGACCAATCCATCAGTTTAGCAAGAAGAGAAAAGCTGGACTGAACTGCTCTGGCCATGCACACACAGCTTGTTCTGCTTATGGGGGCTGACTTCTTTCTTCCTGGGATGCAGCCGTAGCCTCCCCTGGCAGGTAGCTGATGCAAGCTGGCACAGTACAGTTTACACGAACAGCAGCAAGCACAATTTTTCACTTGTGTCCATAGGTCTCATGACCTTCCACACCTTGAGTCCTGTGTCCACTTCTGGGCTCCTGAATTCAAGAGAGATGTTGAGATACTGGAACGTGTCCAGAGAAGGGCGACAAAGCTGGTGAGGGGCCTGGAACACAGCCCTGTGAGGAGAGGCTGAGGGAGCTGGGGGTGTGCATCCTGGAGAAGAGGAGGCTCAGGGGTGACCTCATTGCTGTCTACAACTACCTGAAGGGAGGCTGTAGCCAGGTGGGGGTCGGACTCTTCTGCCAGGCAACCAGCAACAGAACAAGGGGACACAGTCTCAAGTTGTGCCAGGAGAGGTCTAGGCTGGATGTTAGGAGGAAGTTCTTGCCAGAGGGAGTGATTGGCATTGGAATGGGCTGCCCAGGGAGGTGGTGGAGTCACTGTCCCTGGAGGTGTTCAAGGAAAGCCTGGATGAGGCACTTAGTGCCATGGTCTAGTTGATTGGTTTGGGCTGGGTGATAGGTTGGACTGGATGATCTTGGAGGTGTCTTCCAACCTGGTTGTCTCTATGATTCTTACCACGGGAGAATAGCGAGATGTCATCTGTGAATCTGGCTGGACTAGTGTAATGAATTTTCACTTACAGCTGTCTCTTATGGCTCCTTAGCTGGGAGTATCTGTTCACCCCAGCTTAGACCCCCTAACAGAGCTTGAGCGTTTCCATGTGCTTTCTCAGCTAACATAGCTGTGTTGCAAGGTGGCCCTTCCCACACCAACAGAAGTGTCTTCCAGGCCCAAATGCCGCAGGAGCCATTCAGAGGGTAACAGGCAAATAGGAATGTGTCTGGTGGGAGTGGCCTGACATGGCCACAGGGAGGACCTCCTCCATAGAGCTACTATGGAGGTGCAGGGCATGGCATGGAAACTGCCCGTGCCAGCTTCTTCAAAGTGGGAAAGCTGCAACTGCCTGAAGCTCTGTGCTCTGTAGGCAGAAATCACTGTTGGCCATTTGTGCTGCATGCCCATCTCAGTCCCCCCTGTGCCGCTCTGCCAGGAAGAGCACTAGAAATACAGGAGAGAAAGCCGTCTAAAGATACAGATAAGCACTGTAGACTGCTGGGCTTGCTTTGATTTTCATTAAGCATAAATTAAAGTCAATCCTTTAACAGGCATTGGAGTCAGATCATCATGAAGATTGCTTGAATATTCCATCCTTGCCACATGGGGAAAAGTCAGTGGGTAGTTGGTACTGCGATCAGGCCCCACCCTTTCTATTCAGGAATCCCCCTTGCTGTTTAATTAAAGTGCCTGAGTGTCTCCCCAAAACCACCGTGTTAGTGCCTAATAATCTGGATTACAAATATTGGGATAGTGAGAGACAATACTATTAGATTATCTCAGCACAAACTAAAATAAGATTATGATGTTTATCCATTTTGCTTGCTATATACTCAAAAAAAAAAAAGAAAATTTGCAGTTGGGTGTGGTACAATGTTTATGATTAAATGCCTTATTCATACTTGTATGTCAATCTATTAGCATGCTGTTAATTCAAATGTTACTATGATGTATTTTACCGCCATTAGCACATTTATCACAGGTAGATGTGAAACTTAGACAAAGGTGTACATTCTCATTAATGATGAGCAGCCTATTCATCTTACTAGAGTGTAATTAATGTTAGTTACAATACTTAATTTTTCACTGTTTGTCATGGTGCATATTTAGCGTTTCTTCTGTCCTTTATCAGTCTTCTCTTCTATCATATTAGCACATCGGAGAGATATATGTAAGTATCTGAACTGGTTGGATGCCTAAGTGTTATACTGGAATATTTTTATTCTTGTACCTGTAGCCAGCACAGTTAAAAAAAACAGACTATATTGTGTTGCCCTGTCCACTGCTTTGGGTTCTGGGTTAGCTTTGTTTGGTTTTTTTAATTAGTAATCTAACAATGATGTAATGAAGTAAAGCACAGCACACAATGAAGACACTGGTGATTACTACAACTACCTGAAAGGAGGTTGCAGCCAGGTGGCGTTGGGCTCTTCTCCCAGGCAACCAAGCACCGCCACGCGGTGTGCTGGGGGAGGGACACGCCGGAGGTGAGGCGGAGGCGCGAACCCAGAGGGAGTGCTGGGCCTGGGCCTGGGCTGACAGCGGTGGCAGTGGAGTTGCCATCCCTGGAGGTGTTCAAGAGAAGACTGAACGAGGCACTCGGTGCCATGGTCTAGTTGATTGGACAGGGCTGTGTGATAGGTTGGACTGGATGATCATGGAAGTCTCTTCCAACCTGGTTGATTCTGTGATACTTGCTATAGCACTGTGCTGCGTTCATGTGAGGTGTTAACGGCCCCACCTGCTCCCCTGGACTTTCAGTGGTATCTTTTTTTTTGCTATTAAGTATGTCAGTGCTAGTAACCATGTTGTGTGAGTAATGCAGCTCTGGAAATAAGCATAGTGTATCTGAAAAGTATACATTAGGTAGATATAAGTTACAAGAGCTTATTGTCACACATTGCAGAGCACTGCTTTGTCAATAATGCTGATGGCATTCACAGAGCCAAAGTCGCTTGTTCCTTGGTGCAAGAGCAGACAAAGTCACAGCTAATGTGTCACACAGTGAGTGGGTAACTGGGCTAGTGTGGGCCTAGCTAGAATGTTTTGGTGAGTCGAATTAGATTACAGGCTGTGAAAAGGAAACAATGGTGATGTCTACTTCACTCATAGGCTTGCTGAGATGTATAAGAACAAGAACACAAATACAGATAAGAGAGTCTTTCTCTGGTTCGGGCTGCAGGCACTTCTCTCCCTAACTTGCTAACTAAACTTTCTGCTTCCTAAGCCCCCTTGGCCAACCCTCAAAACTCACCTTGAACATAAGGCAAGATCTGGGGTAAGGTAGAGGGGTGGAAGGGTGATTGAGAGCCACTCTTGGAGACTCCAGTTTCTGGGAGGGCCACTATGTTTCTGTATTACTTTTTAAGTTGCATATTTCTGTATATATTGCAAATATTTGCCTGTATATTGTGCTAAGCTGTAAATATAAAGCTTCATTCAATTTCCAGAGCTGCTGAGCCTAGTCTGGGTGATTTTTCTTAAGTGTGGAGGGGTGAGTAACACCCAAACCATCACAGTAACAAGCTGTGCAAGGCTGAGTAAAGGGAGCAAGCACTGAAAGCATCCTTGGATTTGCTTCCCAGCATGCTGGGCTGGAATCTTAGGGTAAGTTCATACTTTTGCACTGGTTCCAGGAACTACATGATCACCTTAGCTGAACCCCAAGCATCAAAGCAGTTTTATTTCATGGTCATCCAAAATCCTCATCATCTAGACTGAAACAGATGTGATCCTTCCAATGATACTTGGAAAATAAAGTTTCTTGGGGGAAATTTTTGAGCTGGCTCAACCAAGGTTGTAGTGAGGTGGGGGTCAGTCTTTTCTCCATAGTCCCAAGCGATTAAATGAGAGGAAATGGCCTGAAGTTGCACCAGGGGAGGTCTAGATTGGATATTAGGAAATATTTTTTTACTGGAAGTTTGGTCAGGCATTGGAATAGGTTGCCCAGGGAGGTGGTGGAGTCACCATCCCTGAGGTGTTCAAAAAAAAGGTGTGGATATGGCACTTTGAGACATAGTTTAACAGCCATGCAGGTGCCAAGTCAGTGGGCATACTGACCATCTTAGAAGTCTTTTCCAACTGAAATTATTTGCGGGTCCAGAGGAGAGCCACGAAGATGATCAGAGGGCTGGAGCACCTCTGCTATGAGGACAGGCTGAGAGAGTTGGGGCTCTTCAGCCTGGAGAAGAGAAGGCTTCGAGGAGACCTTAGAGTGGCTTTCCAGTATCTGAAGGGAGCCTACAGGAAGGCTGGGGAGGGACTATTTACAAGGTCTAGTAATGTTAGGACGAGGGGGAATGGGTTTAAGCTGGAAGAGGGGAGATTCCGACTGGATGTTAGGAGGAAGTTCTTTACAGTGAGGGTGGTAAGACACTGGAACAGGTTGCCCAGGGAGGTTGTGGATGCTTCCTCCCTGGAGGTGTTTAAGGCCAGGCTGGATGAGGCCTTGAGCAGCCTGCTCTAGTGGGAGGTGTCCCTGCCTATGGCAGGGGGTTGGAGCTGGATGATCCTTGAGGTCCCTTCCAACCTAAACCATTCTATTTTGTGATTCTATGATCCAGGCTTCTGTAGATACAGAATGGATTTGAGATGTATTTTCTCAATAATGTAAAGAACTCTCTCTGAGAGAAAGCACACCAATTCCTATTCATTAGTCTCATTTAACAGACTCTACATTGCTAAGTTATATGATAATAATCAAGGTTAAAGGAATTTTCTGTGAGATGAGCTTTTTTTGCAACCACTGTTTGAATTCTGCTGAAATGTGTTCACAATCACAACAAAAATTAATGAATCATAGAGTCAACCAGGTTGGAAGAGACCCGCAACACCATCCAGTCCAACCTATCCAACCAAGATCATCCAGTCCAGCCCTATCCATTCAAGATCTCCTCTTTGATGCCTGGGCACATGCTGGCCCATCTTCAGCAGGCTGTCAACCAGCACCCCCAGGTGCTTTTCCAGGCAGCAGCAGTGCAGAAGGCACAGACCCTGGCACCATCTCATGGCAGCCACTCTCCAGCACCAAGTTCCCCCTTTGCTTGGGTCTTAAACCTTCATTCAAGCCAACAAGTGCTTGCCATTGGTGCAGAACAACCCAAAGCTATCAGAAAATTCTTAAGATAGTTTGTTTGTATGCATTGGATTTCCTTTTGACCCATCAGAAGTGAAGTAAAAGGCAACTAAACACAGGGATTTAACATATTTCAGTAGAAAAAAATCAACTTGGACACAATTACCAGTAGGTGTAGGTGTAAATTAGTAGCAAACTAAGAATAAAAATACCAAGCTAGGCTTAGGTGCATTAAACATAACTATAGTTGAAGGTGCTCTATAGTGACTGAAGTACAATAATCACCTGAGTAGTTTTTTTTCCCATGGTACCAAAGCAATGCTCCATAATAATGAGTTCTATTTCTTTGACTGCACTCAGATCCTATGACTAAAAAAGAAACCTGAAATTTTCTATGGCAAGGTGAAGGTGACAAACAAATTTTCCATGACATCATAAAATTCCTGAAACAGTAGGTTCCAGTGTTCTTTTCCCCCTACTCCTCTGCTGTCCTTCAGCCCTCAGTCATTTGAATAGAGTGAATTGCTAAAACAAAAGTATTATAAAACAGTGAGCTTGAGCTTATCTCTATTTTAACTAATAATAAATACAAGGTAAGTAAGAGTGGCCTTTCACCTTCCTGGCATTACAATGCCAGCTATGACAACAAGCTGTAAAACACACCAGAAAGGTGAGCATTTCACTCCATCTCGATTTGTCCATTTTGCTTTCAAAAGGAGTTTATAAAACCACCCAGGAACAATGAACATTTGAACTCCAAATGATCCAGGTTTATTTTTACTCCAAAAGAAGAAGTCTCAATAGAGATATTGATTTTTTAGCATTCATCCAATATTGCACAGAAAAATGGACCTGACCTTGCACTCCCTAGCGCAGACAAGGAAGCAGTCATTACAGTCATGGGTTGCCATTGATTTTAGTGGGGTTACTTGCATAAGTAAGGGTTATCAGGATATGACCTCACGTCCCATTAGCAGTAAGACCAAGTGAACGTGGGTGCTGGTTCCACTCAGTTCAGAAAGGTGTCGTTTTCCTTCCTGTTATATATTCATCCTATGGTTTTATTCCTGTGCATTTATTCTATGTATTTTTTCCATTTTCTGGGCAAACATGAAGAGTTTATCCTTCCTTCAAATGTCATTATAAGCTCAGAGTTGATGCCTGACCTTACAACTTTTTCTTCCTTTGGTTGTTTTCTATGCTGACAAAAACCCCCAACTTTGGGCTAAGCACTCTCTGTCATTGTAATTTTCATTTAATTCATGTATTTTGGAATTCTCTAGGGACAGATGAGGAGAGACATTAATGCACTTTGCAAAATAAAGGCAAAAAAGCACACAGAAAACAAAGCCTGTAAATCCTCTCCCAGAGTGAGCTTCTCAGTAACTCCTGGGAGTTTTCCCATGCCTCATGGCTCCTACAGGAATGCTACTTCAGAACCTTACTGCTGAGATAGATGGGAATCTCCTAATTGTCATACTAAATGCATTCACAGCCATTTTATACATGTTTGTTCTTGTGACAACCTTGTCCTTTAGCTCAAATACTTGTTTTCCTCCTTCTTCAGTCCTTCCACCTTCTTACTAATGTGGCTGCGGTAAGGAGTCACATAGAATCATAGAATCATAGAATGGTTTAGGTTGGAAGGAACCTCAAGGATCATCCAGCTCCAACCCCCTGCCATAGGCAGGGACACCTCCCACTAGAGCAGGTTGCTCAAGGCCTCATCCAGCCTGGCTTTAAACGCCTCCAGGGAGGAAGCATCCACAACCTCCCTGGGCAACCCATTCCAGTGTCTTACCACCCTCACTGTAAAGAACTTCCTCCTAATATCCAGTCTAAATCTCCCCTCCTCCAGCTTAAACCCACATCTCCTTGCTGCTTCATTAAATATGAGGAAGGTGGAAGAGAGGTGTGCAAGAAACAGGGTGACTACGTGTTTATACAGTGCCCTGCACAACTGCCCAGTCATGGTTCAGGGCTCTATAGGCTGACTTTGTTTCAGCAGTGAACAACAGTGACCCTCTAGAATACACTGCCTGCTTTATTCTGGATGGATACCATTAATTCATTCAAATTTTCAAAGCTTCAGTACAAGAGTACCATCAATTGATTATTTTTTGGCAGTGGTATTTCCAAAGAAATGAAGAAATTAAACATACAGTATATTTCAGTTTGCAATGATCATTCTGATGCTCCATTTGCAATGGAAATGAGGATATAACATATTCATGTGTACAGATAAGGAAAATGACAAACATTAACAACCCTTGTTCTCTTCATTTATAATATTCAGTCAAAAAAAAACCAAACCCAACAACTTCCTTCCATTCCATAGTTTCTAGTTTTGTTTCAGTAGCACAATGCAAAACAACAACCAAAAAAAAAAACCCAAACCCTGAATTAATGGATAAAATACACTTAATTGCTTTCTAAGTAAGCTGCCTGAAAATGACTATAATCTAAAACACAAATTCTTTGTAAACCTATCTACTAAAAATACGTAATTCCATGCCAATTTCATTTATTTTTGCATTGCTTTATATGTGTATCAAAGGCAAATTTGCTTGTGAAACCAAATAAACCAGAGAATATGTGGGTACACACTCTTGTGGCCAAGCCTGTTTAAGCAGACTGCAGCGTTTGCCTTATCGCTGTCAGTCAGTTTCTGCGCAATTGAATCTGCCACTAAAAAGAAGGGGTTTGGTTTTTTTGCTCTTATGGATGTAAAACAGTATGCTGAGGATGGATCAGTGCAGCTTGCCTTCCTTAAAACGTTAAGACACAACCCGAAACTGCAGCTCTTTTCTTCTCTCATCTCAATGGGATGTTAACCTAACAACCACAATTTAAAGATGGGGGAAATTGTTCGGAGCGGAAATAAATTGTCCTGCCAGTGTTCTTCCATGGGGTGACATTAAGGGGTTCACAGCTTATGATATCTGGTTTTGGAGGACCGGAGTGAAAGTATGAACATGTGGAGAAAGAAGACTAGGAATTATAAATGTAACTCCTAGATGGTCCAGTTCAGCCACAGACATCCCAGAAAAACTGCACAGAGGCTTATTCTCCAGCTACCTTCCCTGGAGCATCACCAACTCCCACTAGAGCCCCCGAGGAATTATTCTCTGTGAGTGTGAAGATTCCACTTCTTTTCCTCTTTTGTCAAGGTGTCTAAAGATACTGGGCTTTAACTTACAGCTTGTATGTGATGAGCAAAAAAAAGGAAAAATTATCTGTGTATTTCTCTGCAGCTGTCAGGAAAGAGAAGTCCATTATTTGCAGCTGCTGAGGGAGCAGGAGAGGAGGAGTCTTTTGTCTGCCGCTGCTTCCCTGGGGTCTGAGGCAGAGGCTGATGCTGGCTGGGAAGGGAAAGCTGGAGCAGCCACCACTGCTGACTGCGCCGCGGTTTCCCAGGGAGGCTCGCAGGCTGGGCACAGTCTCCTGTGTGACATTCATACCTCTGCATGCTGTGAAACAGATCTCTACACTTTAGATGCTGCGAAAGGCACACACAGTAAGGAAAAACGAGCTCCCTCTCAGAAATGCCAAGTTGAGGTTGAGCTGCCCACAGCACTCCTGCCGGTGGTGGTCGAGCACTGGGGCACCTGCTGGCACCTGTAGGATCTCTGCAAGCAGAAGTGTAAAACCCTTATGATCAGACACTCCCTGTTGCGACCCCGAACAAGTTCATCTCATCACATCACCCATCCTGAAGCTTTGCACCAGCACAGTATCATTTATGTTGGCCCCTCAAAGACAATAGATGGAGACATCACTGATCTCAAGCAGTCGCTGCCAGTCAGACTTTCTGGTCGGTTTCCATCTTTGTGATATGTTTTTAAAAACATATTTTATGACTCAAAATTATACCTGTAAAACCTACAAGTAGAAAATTACTGTGTGCATTTATCTTTAATAACAACCTTGTGCATATTTATGGTACTAGTTTAGGAGAACATGTTAGACTAGTTTATTTCCCAGTCTGTTTTAAATGATATTATTCATTAGCAGTCGTGAAGTGGTATGACACATTTTTTATGTGGCTTGCTTGTAACAAAGGTTCTTAATTCTGCTTCCTAATGAAAGGGGATAAATGCTCACATGGAATATGTGAAACTGTGCTTGTAAGAGCACAGAGCATTATCTTAGGGTATTAAATTAGCATTTGGTATTGCTCTGCTTTGTATGTATTTCTAGCAAATGTTTCAGCTACAAAACACTATAATACACCTGTATTCTGGTTCTTCAATTCATAGAGCATTTAAATCCTGCCACTACTGTGTCTTATATCTATAAATATGCAATTTAATTCAAGCATGCAACACATCATTTTTCTTGCAATGAAAATACGATGCTGCAATATGGTAGCTGCCTAGGGCAAAGAGGACACATTACATTGCCAAACCAAAGGGAACGCAGATACTGTGCTGAAGACTATCAGGACGAAAGGTGCCAACCCTCTGAGCCCTCAGTATAAGGTGTCGGTGGTGCCCTGCCTGGAGGCTGCGGTATCTCTGCTACTGCAGATGCAGCCTGGATTTGCTGGCCCTTCTGCTAAGGGCAGCGGGGAGCATAGGGGTGGTGGCTGCGGGCAGATGTGTCCTGTCGTGCTGCACTGCCCTGTTGTCCTTCCATTCCCGTACAAGAAAGCAGAAGCGGCACAAGCAGGGTTAGTTTGCCTGCCGTCCTGCTGTGTGCTGAAGTTGGTTGACATGCAGCAGAACTCCCAACAGTTCTGGGAAGGAGGAACTACCCAGCATCAGCCACTCAAATGCTCTCTCAGAATTGACCAAAACAACATAAACAGACCTTCTCCATAACGCCTAAGAAAAAAAAACCAACCCTGTTAATGGTCATCTTTAGTAACATAGCAACAGCCAAACCCTTGAAACGAGGAAGTTTTCATTGAGAAAGCATTTCATTTTAAACAGCGGAATTTGGTATAACGTAGAGTATGAAATAAGTTTTGAAAGGAAGCTGATGATTAAGAAGAAATGCAGTGGGCATTTAATAAATGGAGGAAGCGCAAGATAATTAACTGGCATGCATAAAGATTCATGCTTTATACCAAAATTTTAATTTTGCACATAAATGTGCCTGATGTAGGCAGCATTTAATCACCTAGCTGACAGGAGTAACTACTTTCATTTAACCTTGACTGAAGATCATGAATTCTAACAGGTTTAATTGGATACATCATTTAACAGAATGAACAGAGCAAATTTTTCTCAATTCATAGGTTCTGATTGACATGCACCAGCAATAAGGCGTTGCACAATTAAAGCTGATCTGTATTCCTGGCCTGGGCAGCAATTGCCATAGTGATGTGACACTGTTTGATCACTGTGGCACTGAAACTATACTGAATTTCCCCTTGTTTTGAAAAGGGCAATGCTTAAAAAAAAAAAAAAGAGAGAGAGAGAGAGAGGAAAAAAAAAGATATTTTGGCACTTTAATTTTTTTTTCACATTAATCACATTTATATGCACAAACTGTAAGGGAAGGAACTGGTTATCAGTAATTCAGAGGAAAGAAGGAAAAATGGTATCTTCTTTTCTCCATGTAGTACATTATTTACAGAAAGTCAAAAATGTGGATAGCCAAATGAATTGTAACACATTAAGGGCCTGATTGCTCTGGGTTTCCATTTGAATAGGGAGTAGTGCTGTGCAGCTCTGCTCTTCACCTGCGGTTTGGCCAGGCTGTCCTTGACTAAATGTGTTCCACACCACAGACAACTCGCCAGCTGAGCAGGGGTACTGAGAATGGGGTGCTCATATTGCAAATGAGGTAGAAAAAAGAGGAGAGGGAAGAAGTGGTACCCAATAGTGAGCTGTGTACTTTTCCTGGTAGAATTACAGAATCAGAGAAACAGTCAGGGTTGGAAGGGACCAAAACGATCATCTAGTTCCAACCCTCCTGCTATGGGCAGGGACACCCTACCCTAGACCAGGTTGGCCAGAGCCTCATCCAGCCTGGCCTTAAAGACCTCCAGGGATGGGGCCTCCACCACCTCCCTGGGCAACCCATTCCAGGCTCTCACCACAGGAGATAGGAATTGTTTCATAAGATAAAACCTTGAGAAGGTTTTAGGAGGAGCTGGCTCCTGTCCATCCACACACCACCACTTTCACTGCTTTTGGCACCTTCCTTAAGTCCTGGATTTGACCCACATGAACAGGAGCTGTTCTTCCATTATTTAACTGCATCTATCTCTATATTTATAATCTATATCCACAGCTTCATCTCTATCATCTATATATGTATTTATCTATAGCTTTTATAGATGTCATCCATTTGTTGCGGTTAACAGATGTTGTCCACTTACATTTTTGCTTCAGGTTCATCTTTTAGATTTTTTTTCTCTTTTACAGGAAGCTTTGCCTGACATGGCATGGGCTGAGAGCAGGGTAGCACACAGTATTTCAGCACAGCTCAGTAAGTCCAAAACTGCAGTTCCCAGTTCCTGAATAACCTGATAAAAGCAGCTTCAAGCAAGTTCCACTCCGCACCATCAGGGCTGCAGCATCCATGCTCAGCACAGCAGGTAGCTTTTATGTTTTCTTCTCTCTCCATCCCCTTATGTTCAGCACCTAACTGCTGGCCCTTGATCTCACTTGCAGACCTCTTGCTAAGCATTTAGCTGTCATTTGTGTATAGACAACACATGTGCATATCAAACAACAAGCTTTGTAGAAGTGCACTGCAGTAGGAGATAGAAATCTCAAGGAAACCTGGAACTTTGGTTGGCCCAAAGGACCCGGACATTAAAGTCAAGACAACTAGATGTATTTTAAAAGATTGGTTTGTTCATTTTAAAGCCTCTAAAATTCAACTCCTCATATCATTTTTTTCCTGTCTGGGGCATTTCCAGACTGATTCATTGGATAAAACAAAGGTATCTGGCAGTATAACTGGTATTTGGCAGTATAATTTATTACTCACGTTTTTAGGTTTCAGGTAAATGACTGGGCCATATCCTCAGCCTCTGCAGCCACATGGCATGCCTCAGGACCACAGTGGATGTTTGTCTTCATACATGGCAAGCTTCCAGCCAGTACCTGGATCTTCAGTGCCTAAGGAAGGAGAGGCAGGATTTGGTCAATGTGCCCCACTCAGCCTGGCTGTGGAGTCACCGCCCCTGGAGGTGTTCAAGAAAAGCCTGGATGGGGCACTTAGTGCCATGGGCTGGTTGATTGGATGGGGCTGGGTGCTAGGTTGGATGGATGAGCTTGGAGGTCTCTTCCAACCTGATTGATTCTATGATTTTATGATGTGTTTCTAACACTGGTGCTGCCTACTCTCACCTTGCATAGAGGCAGATGAAGGCATGTAATGTGCCCCCACTCAGCTTGCTCCTGAATTCCTGTGGATTGGAGTGGGTGCTGCAAAACTCCTCCTTCTTTAGAGAGTACCTTTGAGCACCATTTAGAAATGTTTGTTCTGTAATGTACTCTGGTTTTCCAAACCTTCACAATGAAATGTTCGATCACAGTCAGTGATTCTGTGCTCCACAACCTCCCTGGAGGTGTTCAAGACACTGGCACACATTGCCAAGGAGGTTGTGGAGCACAGAATCACGGGATGTGATCAAAGATTCTGTGATTCTGTTCTCCACAGACTCCCTGGAAGTGTTCAAGGCCAGGTTGGATGAGGCCCTGAGCAACCTGTTCTCGTGGGAGGTGTCCCTGCCTACGGCAGGGAGTTGGAACTGGATGATCCTTGAGGTCCTTTCCAACTTAAACCATTCTATGATTCATTCTATGAAATACCTATCTGTCCCATGGCCCAGCTCCCTTTTATGTCCTATAACACACGTGAGATGATGCCTCATGCTGTCCTTCAGGCAGGAAGCAATGAGGAGCTTTTAGACAGGCATTCAGCATTACTCTAGGGAAATGCCCAGTGATGTCCGTCTGTAGTCTACAAGGTGCACAGAGCTCAGCATCAGCACAGAAGGGATAAAACAGAGGCCTCTTCCAAGAGCCATTCTCATCTCTAACTTTCCCTGGGGAATACCAGAGAGTCCAGCTGCATGGTTATGTGTTTGCCAAGCTGCATTTGCTGCTGGAGGGAGCACATCTTTACTTTGTGTTCACTGCCTGCCCAAGCAGGCCAGGCTCCAGCTGCTTGTTCTGTCCATGTACACCCAATGACACCTCTTCTTGAGTGACCTCACTTACATTGGCATCTTGCAGCACCTTTCTGATCTGTCATTTTTCAGCTCCCCAGCCAGTTAATCTTCTGCACCCAGAGTCACTGAGTACTTTGCCTGCGACTCTCCTGAGTTGCCTGCCGTGCTCAATCATCCATGCAGAATTATCTTCCACTCCTCCCTCTGAGACTAACTAGGGCTTTGACCCAGTGGGACTGTTTGTGTGCTTAAATGCTTTGATGAACCAGACATTGAGCTGCTTGATCCCAAACCTAAGGTGGCTGGGGATTTCAGACTTCGTTTTTCAGAAATGGTTTGTGCCCTGGGAAGCATCATCTAACTGAAAGTCAGCAAAGGATACCGACTTAACACGTTTTTCAGGTGTTTTATCGTCCTTAAACCTATTCTGTTCTCTTTAGTGTCTAAATAACAATCACTGCAAGCTTTTGCTCTGCTGTATACAGCTTTAACAGGTTGGACTTGATGACCTGTGAGGTCTCTTCCAACCTTGGTAATACTGTGTGCTACTGTAATAGGAAATACAGTGTATTTCAGAATCCTCGGGGGGAGGGGGGGGTGGCATAAATTTTTTTACTGACAAAAGATCAAGTTTGTAATTTCATTTTGAAGGCTGTTCTGAACAAGTAGAGGAAATCAGAGGATCAGCCACATTTTTTTTTCCCTGAATCCACCTTTGGAGCATGAACTAGACACAATTCTGAGCACCATCCACGTTTATATCTTTCTTGTGCTGCGTCTCTTAACTTCCAGAAGTAAAATGGGACAGCATAAGTATTTGTGCGGGTTCTTACAACGTCCAAAGTTGTTTCTTACTGTTTTTATTTGAAGGAACTAGACACAATCCTGGCTACCTTAACCACTGCCTTTGAGAGGGCTACAGCTGAGAAAATCCGCTGCCAGGAAGAAGTGAATAGAACTAACAAGGCTATTGAGCTGGCCAACAGATTAGTGAAAGGTCTGAGGTGAGGTCCTACAGGGCAGGCTAATGAAGCAGCCTACAGAAAGCACTTCTTTGTTATACACTACTGATCTGGCAATAACAGAGGCACTTAGCAAAGAACCTGATGAGCTGAAAAAATTATGTCATTATCATTCATTTTTTTCATAATAGAAACATGTTTTTGACCTTTGCATTTTCTTACATTTTGCCTCATTGTGGTAGGCATTAACTGTAAGATTACCTGGTAACTAACCCATCCACGGACATGAAGAGAAACAGTCGATGGCATATATTGACAATGAAAGCAATTTATTCCAATGAGGTGGCTGTATTTGTAGCAATTAGACACCACTAATGATACTGCCCTGGGTTAGGGTACATACAATATAAAACAATTTGCACTACTTAGTTAAGCAATATGATAGTTCCCTAATTACCTCTCTGAGACTTGTGATGGGTATTTCAAGAGAAAATAAGTAATGGCAAAGCCACGAATTATCCCCCCAAAAAATCCATGTTGTCTGTTGATCCAGGCTGCCTTAAGGGAATCCACACTCACTGGTGGACTTCTCACTTACCATTCAGCTCCTGATGAGGTTGCTTTTTCCACACGCACATGTAGGATATCTCTCCTGGCCCCTCGCTGCCGTTGTGGGTTTTGCGCTTTTCTACCCGGTGCTTCCAAGCTGAGTTGGAAAACCAAACATGTAGTGAGCAGCAAAAAAACAGAAGATCCATTTGTGATTAAGCAAAATTACATGGCTGAGTGTGGGTAGTGGAACTTAAAATATAAAACAGTGCTTAGAGTTATTTTCTGAATCAATAGAAAGGATTTATAGACTGGAGGGCAGGAAGGGCAGTGCAGAAAGCCTATTGTTCCTGTTTAAAGAAGAGTAAGATGAATGCATTTAAAATGTTAACATCCTGGCAGAAAGTGCAATATATATCAGTGATTAATAATGCCTGTAAAATTAAACCATGTACCTAATACAAAATATAAAATAAATAGCATAGAAGACCTCTCTGAAGTGTGACAATGATTGTTCTAAAGCATCTGATAGTAATATTTTCTTCCACCTAACATATCATATTGTTTAGTTCTACCATGTCCCTCCTGCTGAGGCTGACAAGCACTGGAACAGCATCCATATAGAGATGAAAGGCAAAGTGTGTGTACATTGGGGGTGGGGAGGAACAATGAAAAATAAGCTAAAGGAAGAAACAGAGATGAAAGGAAAGAAGAGAAGTTCAGTTGTGCACTAAATGAAGACAAAAACATGTGTTTTAATGGAAAGCCCTTCAGCTGGTACCTCCCAAAGTACCAGCTCCATGAAGAAGGTGGTCAACAAGCCCTGTGAGGAGAGGCTGAGGGAGCTGGGGTTGTTTAGCCTGCAGAAGAGGAGGCTCAGGGCAGACCTCATTGCTGTCTACAACTACCTGAAGGGAGGTTGTAGCCAGGTGGGGGTTGGTCTCTTCTCCCAGGCAACCAGCAACAGAATAAGGGTACACATTCTCAAGTTGTGCCAGGGAAGGTATAGGCTGGATGTTAGGAGGAAGTTCTTCCCAGAGAGAGTGATTGCCATTGGAATGGGCTGCCCAGGGAGGTGGTGGAGTCACCGTCCCTGGAGGTGTTCAAGAAAAGCCTGGCTGAGGCACTTAGTGCCATGGCACACTGCTGGCTCATCTTCAGCTACTCTCTACCAGTACCCCCAGGTCCCTTTCTGCCTGGCTGCTCTCAGCCACTCTGTCCCCAGCCTGTAGTGCTGCTTGGGGTTGTTGTGGCCAAAGTGTAGAACCCTGCACTTGGCCTTGTCAAATCTCATCCCATTGGCCTCTGCCCACCCATCCAGCCTGTCTAGGTCCCTCTGCAGGGTAGTTCACAACGTTTTGTACAATAAGAAGGTATTTACAGTTCCTTTATTAAGCAGTCTTTATAAATACACCTTTAGCATGGCAACAACTAACCAACTGTGCGCGTTTAACTCTTAGGAAAAGTGTTGAGTGGATGACAGGAGAGCTGGCAGCATCTAGCCAGGATCCCAGGGAAAATCTTGCACCAAGGGTCATGTCAAATCCCTTACTGACTTTATGGCATGAAAGATCCTGCTCAAAAGTAGAAACTGTCTTTTCCTGCCTTCTTTTCAGAGCTCTGGCATGCAAGGTCTATTTGGGGCGGCTGCATGAGTAGCTGTTACTCTGCACCAAGGAATTCTTTACTTCTGACAAGTGCCAATTATACGATGGACATCTGCCCCAGAGACACTGAATCAAGCTGACAACTCATTTTATATCAATCAAACAACAACCATTTTCCATAATTTCCCATCCAGCTGAGGCTGCATTTGCACAAATGATCTGTGTATTAGCGATATTAGCAGTCCACGGAGACATTCAGAACCCTGAGTATGGTCTGTTTTCCCACAGAAACTCTTGCATCTGCACAAGACAGAAACAACTTTTTCCTCTGTGTGAGAGGACACTGACAACTCAATTTCACTCACTTACTGCCAAATCCAACTTGCAACAGTCAACTCATGCCAGACTAGAAGAGGATTTTTTTTTAATCTTCAAGGTTGCCACATCAAATCCTCTCTGTTGATCTTTCAATCAGTGTGAATCCATAAGGTAATACTGAAGTGTTCACTGTTGTTAGTGTGATGGTTTGGGTGTTACCCACTCCCCCACACTTTGGAAAATCACCCAGACTAGACTCAGCCCAGATGGAAATTGAGTGAAGCTTTATATTTACAGCTTAGCACAATATACAAGCAGATGTTTACAATATATAGAGTTATAGACAGAAATACACAAGTAAAAGGTAATACAGAGACACAACAGCCCTCCCAGAAACCTGAGTGCCCAGGAGAGGCTCACAACCACCCTTCCACCTTCTTCCCACCCCTCTCCCTTACCCCAGGTCTTGCCTTATATTCGAGTCTGGAGGATCGACCAGGAGGGTTAGGAAGCAGATGGATTAGTCACACAGATGGCAGGTTAGGTTAGAGAGAGGGCTGCAGTCCACAAAGCCCAGACAGCGACTCCCTTATCTATGTTTATGTTCTTGTTCTTATACATCTCAGCAAGCCTATGAGTGAAGTAGACATCAGCATCGTTTCCTTTTCACAGCCTGTAATCTAATTCTTCTCACCAAAATGTTCTAGCTAGCTTCAAACTAGCACAGTTAGCCACGGTAGTAGGCAGCTTTTTGATAAACAGTTAGTAGATGAATAGTTCTTTAATCCTAATTTCTAGATAGAAAAGGAGTCCTGGCCCTATCAACAGAGAAGCATTAGGAACAAGAGAAAATGCAATGCAGATGTGGTCCAAATCAGTCTCTGGCTCTTGTGGTAGCTTATATTCACAGGATCACAGGATGTTAGGGTTTGGAAGGGACCCAAAATGATCCGAGTCCAACTCCCCCTGCCAGAGCAGGACAATACTATCTAACAGAGATCACAGAGGAACACATCCAGACAGGCCTTGAAAGTCTCCAGAGAAGGAGACTTCATAGCCTCTCTGGGGAGCCTGTTCCAGTGCTCTGTGACCCTTACAGTAAAGAAGTTCCTCCTTGTGTTGAGGTGGAACCTCTTGTGCTGCATCTTACATCCATTGCTCCTTGTCCTTTCACAAGGAGCAAGTGAGAAGAGCCTGTGCCCCCTCTCCTGACACCCAGCCCTCAGATACTCAAAGTGGCATGAGCCAAAATCTCTGCCTGCTTTGCTTGAAAAGCAGCAAGTGTGGGGCTGCATGTAATACCTTCTTCACAGCTCCGGGTCTGTGAAAATAGATTAATCAGGAGAAAAAAATCTAGCAGAGACTCCCTTTTTTTTTTCTTTTTTTTTTTTCTTTTTTTACTTCTTTCTATTTATTTCTATTCTATTTATCAACCAGGTTGGAAGAGACCTCCAAGATCATCCAGTCCAACCTAGCACCCAGCCCTATCCACTCATCTAGACCATGGCACTAAGTGCCTCAGCCAGGCTTTTCTTGAACACCTCCGGGGATGGTGACTCCACCACCTCCCTGGGCAGCCCATTCCAATGCCAATCACTCTCTCTGGGAAGAACTTCCTCCTAACATCCAGCCTAGACCTCCCCTAGCACAACTTGAGACTGTATCCCCTTGTTCTATTTTGTTCTATATTTTGACCTGTTAAACTACCATGCTGCTTATATGAACTTCCTTCAAATACTTTATTTAACAGAACAGTATATTTGGAGGAAATGAATTGGTAAAATATGCTTCTGTAAAGGACCATAATGTGCCCCTTGTGTGCTAGTTTGAAGCTAGCTAGAATGTTTTGGTGACAAGGATTAGATTACAGGCTGTAAAAAAAAAAAAGCAACGGTGATGTCTACTTCACTCATAGGCTTGCTGAGATATATAAGAACAAGAATCCAAACATAGATAAGTCACTTCTGCTGGGGACCTCAGAGCTGCATTTTCTTCTCTCTTTAGCCTCTCTGCCATTTCTCTGATTAATCCACTCTGCTTCCTAACCCCCTGGCCAAACCTCCATTCTTCCTTGGGGCTGGGGTAAGGTTGAGAGGGGTAGGGGGAAGGTGAAGGGGTGTTTGGGAGCTCCTCCTGGGGACTCAGGTTTCTGGGAGGAGTGTTCTGTTTCTGTATTACCTTTTACCTTGTATATTTCTGTCTATAAATATATATACTGTAAATATCTGCTTGTATATTCTGCTAAGCTGTAAACATAAAGCTTCATTCAATTTCCAGAGCTGGCTGAGTCTAGTCTGGGTGATTTCCAAAGTAGGGAGGGGGGGGTAACACTCAAACCATCACACCCTTGCTAGAGTTTGAAGGAAGTGGTGGAGTTGCCATCCCTGGAGGTGTTCAAGAAAAAAAATGGATGAGGCACTTAGTGCCATGGTCTAGTTGACTGGCTAGGGCTGGGTGCTAGGTTGGACTGGATGATCTTGGAGGTCTCTTCCAACCTGGTTGATTCTACGATTCTATACATTTGCTAGCTGACTGGAACTAGAGGGGACAACTACGGTTAGCAAGCCAGAAGAGTAGGCAGGCTCACCTTCTTCTTATATTCTATGCTTCACTGTTTGCATAAGGGGGCCAGGTTTTATTATTCTATTCTCTCCCTACCACTGTGCACCAGGGCAGCACAAAGGAAGATTTAGTGCCTGGATATAGTATCTGCTTGCTAGCAATTGTTATAGTCAAGGCTGCACTGAGACTTCTGTCTTAACCTGCTGTTCTCCCATGCTTATACTATTCTTTAAAAAAAACCTAATAATCCCTTTCAGCTGAAATTTTTCATGCTTGTTATCAGCTGAAATATGATTTTTTTTTTTTTTGGGCAAGCTTGAATAAAATTCATTCATTCATTTTTGAATTATGCCAAGAAGAGAGTGTGGGGATAAAGGTCTCTCTGGTTTTTTTTTCCTTGCACATTCATAATTCACCCCCCCCCCTCCAAAAAAAAAAGCTGCGTATTACAAGCCGAAACTTTCCAGGTGGCTAGTTTTGACTAAAGGATACTTTTCATGCTAATTACAAAGACAGAATGACTGAAAGAAAAATGAGAAAGGACACCTATTGTGATTAACTCATTTGTTTTGTAGGTGTGTCAGACGAAAACTCCATTGTGAGCCCCTCAGAGCAAGTTTAAAGTAAGCATTTCATGGAAGTTGCGGCGAACGCTAGAATCACCTCATACCAATGTTTTGTCCTGCAATTTCATTAAGAATCTCCCTACAGAAGCTGCATAAGCTTTAACTTATGCAAATGTAGAAGCTCCCAATGAAATCAGTGCAGAATCTTATGAATCATTAACTTTGGCCAGAAAGCTTGTCTGGGGAAGGGGGGAAAACGGCATGTGGTGGCAGTTCCCATCTCTTTGTCCTGGGTCCCTTCTAATGTCAGGCTGCTAAGGAAAATAACTCAGAGGTTTTGCACTTGTTTTCAAGTTACTACACTGCCTGTTAGGGACATCAAGACACTAAAGCTTTGGTGTTCTCTTTTCCTTTCTATATTCCCATATACTAGTGGATAAAACACACCATCTGGACAGCGCTGTGTGGCTCTCCATGGCACCAAAGGATTGCCTCAGCAGAGGGAACCTAGGCAGAAGAAGCTAGGAGTGCTGCAAGTCTCCTTGTGATACAACCACACGATGTGGAAATAAAATACAAGCACATGAATAAAGTGATAAAGAGGTAAGACTGAGGGAACTGGGTCTCTTTAGCTTGGAGGAGACTTGAGGGGTGACCTCGTTTGTGTTTATAACATGGGAAGGGCGGGTGTCAGGAAGACAGAGGCAGACTCTTCTCAGTGATGTCCAGAGATAGGACAAGGGGCAAAGGGTGCAAGCTGGATCATAAGAGGTTCTGTGCAAACATAAAGAAAAGCTTTTTCACTGTGAGGGTGACAGAATGCTGGAGCAGGCTGCCCAGAGAGGTTGTGGAGCCTCCTTCCTCTGGATACATTCAAAATCCACATGGATGTGCTCCTGTGTTCCCTGCTCTGGCAGGGAGGTTGGACTAGATGATTTTTGGAGGTCTCTTCTAACCCTGAATATTCCATGATTCTGTAAACATCTGAAAGCACAACCAGCAAAGGTTCCCATAGTAATTGCTGAAATGGCAATTGATGAGCTCTGAAATCCCCCAGCATTAAGTTCTCAGGAACCTCTTCGGGCAAGATGAAGACTGTTAGACTGAGTGCAGGAATCCTCATGTTTTTCTCCCTGGCTTTTGAGCTGAAATCATGAGAAATGGTTCCTATTCTTACAAAAAAACCAAGTGACTGAATGTTGAGACATACTAGCCTCTCTAACTAGGAATTTAAAGCTTAACCTTGATTATTCCAAGTCCTTATTCCAGGAACAAAAGGTCTTGATCCAGTTACTGATGGATCATACAGCAAATACTAAAGAGAAAAGTGATGGCAGTGCAAAGCAATACCATGGCCACATCAAAAGTCCCTGGTCTCACATACACAGTCATCATTAGCATATATTGGTCAACCCTCAGCAGCAGAGATCAAATGGACAAACATTAAACCTGGTTCAGGTTTTAAAGTTACCTATTTGAGTGAAATAGGGAAAGAGGTAGTTGGCAGATATGAGTACTAGTGAGAGTTCAAAGAGCTGCTGTGCTATCAAGGAAACAGGGCAACTATTTTCTGTCTGAATTCCTGATCACACAATCACAGAATTAATCAGATTGGAAAAGGCCTTCAAGATCATTGAGTCCAACCCATCACCTAACACCTTCTAATTAACTAAACCGTAGCACTGCCTCATCCAGCCTCTTTTTAAACACTTCCAGGGATGGTGACTCCACCACCTCTGAGGGAAGCCCATTCCCATGGCCCAGGTGATGTTGCACAAGGTGTTTTTTCAATACTCCAGGAGCCATTACAACTCTGCTAAAGCACTGTGATGGTTTGGGTGTTCCACATCCCCCACACTTTAGAAATCACCCAGACTAGACTCAGCCGGCTCTGGAAATGTGAATGAAGCTTATATTTACAGCTGGCACAATTTACAAGCAGATATTTACAGTATATACAGTTATAGACAGAAATATACAAGGAAAAGAGGTAATACAGNTTTCTTCTTTACACATCTCAGCAAGACTGTGAGTGAAGTAGACCTCACCATTGTTTTCATTTCTCAGCCTATGATCTAGTCCTTCTCACCAAAACATTCTAGCTGGGCTCAAACTAGCACAAGCACCTTCCTACTTTAAGCTCATCGAAGTATAATGAATGGGATCCAGTGCAGTGGCATTGTACCCCTTGCCTTTTGCCAGCCCAATACCAGTATAATTTCTATTGGTGCATGTTATTTAGCAGCTATTTTTTGCTGCAGGCCCTGTTTTGGTAGACAACCTGGAAGAAATGATTGATCTTGTATTTGATCCAGTACTTGTAAGTAAAGTTCAAAGTATTTTTAATAATCTCTCATTTTCTCCAGCAGTTATCTATGGTCTGCAAGTATTTAAAGTACCTTTCTCTGAAAGCTGTCTCCTACACTTGCATGATAGTTATGTTAACTCCTGAGGACTGCAGTACCCTGCACATGCTGACTAGCAGAATTTTTGCTTGTCCATTTGACCCTTTCTTATCTTGTTTACACCCTTGCATGCCCTACAGTTCTGTGATTACAATTTGAGCTGAATAGTCCTCTCCAGCTCACTACTATCCTCATGTGTAAATACCCAGGAGGCATAATCATTCACTTAGAATAAAAATAATCCTCCTGCTGTTTGCTCCTTTTCTCCATTCTGCTCATTTTCTCTGATTTATTACACTATATTCCTTATGGAAATATTTTGACATCCATCCCCTCTATTCAAGTCTTGTGCCCCCACCCCACCCCGCACTTTGAGGGAGTGCTTTGAACAGAGGAAGGCCAGGATGAGTGGGTATCTCACATACTCACTCACCCTTTTATTCTGGTGTCATTTCACCCACCTCCTCATTATATTCCTGAGCCCTTCCCCTCCTTCTATTTCAGCTGCACCTACTGCTCCTCCCTCCTACAGCTTCCAGGAGTCCTCCCTTCCCTCCTCTGCCCCTGCAGTAAATGACAGAAAATATTTCCTCACAACCTCTGCTACTCAGGATTGTGTCTGAGTATATAGGGATCCTGAACCCCAGCCTATTATGTTACCTGCCTTATCTAAGCTCTCTGAATCACTTGACCCCCAAGAAGGTTGCCACAGGACAGCACTTAGCTGCAGCGCAGGCTGGAGAGAAAGTGCTGTTAATGCGCTGATTCCTTTGGCTCCGACCTTTGCTGCTTAGTTAGACTGCAAGAAAGTATTTAGCGAGCTAGAGCACTGAAATTACTACTCTTTAAGCTTAGTCAAAATCTCTGTGAAATTCCTTAATTAAAAAGTTCAAGCTGAGAAGCAAAACGGTTTTGAATTCAGCCATCACAGTGCCCCACTCGGTACTCTACCTTCTGCCTCTTCACTATTGCCACCTTCATTTTCTCATGTTACCTTACAAGCTGCCCGCTGTTTTTGCTTGCCACAGTGAGTGTGCATCCTCCCATGACCGCCACCCTCACACTGCCTTGATATGCAAAAAGCACTTTATGCCAAGTATTAACCTAGTGGCATGCACCAGCCCAGTGTGGAAGAGCATCTTTAATTTCTTGCTCCCACAAGAGCATTTGCTTCAAGCATTTTTCATAGTGTGCTGAGATTCAGAAAGAGACTGCTGTCCTGAAAAGGTTGGTTGCAGATCTGAGTCTGGATGCATGATAAGGTTTTGCTCTTTATGTGGCAATAAGCTGTGTCCTGGGACAACTAATTCTGTGTGGTTTTCCCCAGTGTGCAGGTGAGCAGAAATGGCACTGAGGTTACACTGACTGCCAGGCTGCTCCTCTTGCACTCAGGACAGCAGGTTTCAATATTTTTTCCACTGATTTTTCACAGAGAGTTTCCAAATCTGCTCTCTAAATGGAATTTTAGACCTAAAGAACCCGAATCAGCTTTGCTGCAATTCAGGATGCCTGAGGTCAGTTTAGAAACATTTGGAAAGTCCAGGATGAGGCTATTCCATGAGTGTTTCTGTCACTCACATCTGTTACAGGCCACTGGAACAGCACTTCCACGTTCTGGAGACCTCACAGCACAGTGTACCCTTTACTGGCCTCAGTAGGCTGAGCCTGATACACAGACACACACACACACATGCTCCTCGCTGTCCTCAGAGGAACACACAATCTGAATTAATCTCTGCTATTATAAATCCAGAAAACCCAGAAGATGGCTCTGGAGTCACAACATAGCTAGAAACAGAACCAACTTCATGTTCCCAGATACCATTCTTTAGCCTACAAATAACACATCCAAGACTTGTGCAGAGCAGTTTCAATCTTCAGAGGAACCTAGAAAAGCAGCTTGGATTCAACTTTTCAGTTCATAAATGACCTTCATAATCACGACCAACTTCAGCAAAACTCCATGCCTGAAACCATCCTATTTGATGCAATGCAAAATGAATTCCTTCTGCTGGCCGTTTCACATCAAACCCTCCACAAGCAAGAGCCCCTTCAGGGGCAAGCTGCCTTGCACAGACATGGTGGCAGCCTGACAAGCTGCTCTCTGTGGTTAAACAAATGGAGCTGAGGAAGAAGCTCTTCACCGTGAGAGTGGTGAGACCCTGGCATGGGTTGCCCAGGGAGGTGGTTGAGGCCCCATCTCTGAAGATGTTTAAAGCCAGGTTGGATGAGGCTGTGGCCAGCCTGATCAAGGGTAGGGTGTCCCTGCCCATGGCAGGGGGGGTGGAACTAGAGGATCCTTGTGGTCCCTTCCAACCCTGACTGATTCTATGATTCTGATTCTAAATCAAATGGCAGAGTTAAGTGCAGGGTTAACTTTCAAGATAACATTTCATACTACCATTGACAAAAAACCTTCCAGTGGAACACAAGCATCTAGCAGAGCTTTCACTAAGATTCAGGGTCCTGCACATACTTGTTACCTTTTGTTGGCTTTTCAGTATCCTCTGCAGGATGCAGGCTCCCTGCCTGAATGCCAAAACATGAGTGCTAGTAATTGTAAATCAAACAGCAACTTCATCAGGGCACAGTGGGGCCTTTAAACACCTCCACATGCAGGTGGCACCACACATCCACCTTCATGTGATGCTTTGCAGGTATGACCTGAATTTGGGAACATTTTGATATTTGGCAAATGATTGATGATTGAGATTGGGCTGCCCTCCTGGTGCTTCTGCTCAACAGTCAGCTCCATCAGCCGGGGATTAGCACCCTCACATTCTTCTTCAGCCAAGGAGGATGACATAGCCTGTGCATAGTTCCTCCCATGTGTAACTGTAGGAAATTGTCAGTCATTAAACTGGATGTTCAGTGTGCATTTATTAGGCTTGAATGGGCAACAGTTTAAACCTTCCTGTGATGTACAGAAATACAGTCCACAATTTTATTTCTTTCTTCTGTTCCAGTAACTGAAGATTTAATTGATAAAATCTATGTTTACAATGAAGCTTTCAGAAAATAGAACATTTGAAAAAGAGAGACACATTTCTTTTATTGGAATGATTTGACTCATGGAACTGCAAACTTACTTAGAATCATAGAATAATACAATCAACCAGGTTGGAAGAGACCTCCAAGATCATCCAGTCCAACCTAGCACCCAGCCCTATCCACTCATCTAGACCATGGCACTAAGTGCCTCAGCCAGGCTTTTCTTGAACACCTCCAGGGATGGTGACTCCACCACCTCCCTGCTCAGCCCATTCCAATGCCAATCACTCTCTCTGGGAAGAACTTCCTCCTAACATCCAGCCTAGACCTCCCCCAGCACAACTTGAGACTGTGTCCCCTTGTTCTGTTGCTGGTTGCCTGGCAGAAGAGGCCAACCCCCACCTGGCTACTTACCACTTCAGCCTGAACACACAAAACAGGAAATAACACTCTAATTTGATGCTGCTTTAAAATGAATTATGGATACCACTTTTTGGCTGCTGACAATAATGCCCTTTAGGATATTCTTCTGGCTGAGAAGCTGTAAACAAGTCTCACAGCAGCAGAAACAGAACTGTAGACAAACAGCTGAAAAAAAACTAGATCAGCTACAGCAATAATAATTTCAATAAGGATTTTTGCTCCTTTGGGTCTAAAATAAATATTCTTTTTTAATTGTATTTATTTCACAATCTGTGTTTTTCAAATCACTTCTCTGTGGTGAATGCATCCATCTGAATGTGTTTACTCTCCTCCAAGAACCACCAACTCCATTGTGAACACCACTGAACTTTTACATTTACTCAGGGTAAAAGCTGCAAGAGGGGAATTTTAACTGTTCCCTTTATCACACCATACCATTGTGGCTTTGTCTGGTACATTTTTCCACAACTCTTACAGTGTTAACTCGTTTAAGAATGTATCACCATTTCCTTTGTTAACTGGAGCCCAGGACTACGTGTAGCTGTTTGCATCTATTGGACCATTTAACCAAGAGACCAGCTATGGTCATAAGCACGGCAACAGATGCATCACTCAGGCACTCATTTTAGCTTGGGAGTGGACGCAGTTGACTGCACCAACATCTGGCCACTGGATGTGGTCTTCTCCACATGAAAGTCAGGGATACTGAAGAGCTAATAAAAGCCTTTCATAATTGCTTTGCAGGATGTGCGTCACTCATTTCTGCTATGGTGATGCACATGATTATGTATCTTCTACAAGCAGTTATTGAACATGCATGCCAGAAAGTGGGTGTTAAATTCCTTGTATTATTAAATAACATCTAATTTAATTGAGAGATAAGCATACCCTTAATAGTGAGTAAATATTATCAGGTGATATCAGTTGTTCTTGCCTATCTTGGAGGGCAGAAGGGCTCTGCAGCAGGACCTTGACCGCCTGGACAGATGGGCAGAGTCCAATGGGATGGCATTCAATAGCTCCAAGTGCAGGGTGCTGCACTTTGGCCACAACAACCCCATGCAGAGACACAGGCTGGGGTCAGAGTGGCTGGGGAGCAGCCAGACAGAGAGGGATCTGGGGGTGCTGATTGATACCCGCCTGAACATGAGCCAGCAGCGTGCCCAGGTGGCCAAGAGAGCCAGTGGCATCCTGGCCTGCATCAGGAATGGTGTGGCCAGCAGGAGCAGGGAGGTCATTCTGCCCCTGTACTCTGCACTGGTTAGACCACACCTTGAGTACTGTGTTCAGTTCTGGGCCCCCCAGTTTAGAAGGGACATTGAGATGCTTGAGCGTGTCCAGAGAAGGGCAATGAGGCTGGTGAGAGGCCTCGAGCACAGCCCTACGAGGAGAGGCTGAGGGAGCCGGGGTTGTTTAGCCTGGAGAAGAGGAGGCTCAGGGCTGACCTTATTGCTGTCTACAACTACCTGAGGGGTGGTTGTATCCAGGAGGAGGTTGCTCTCTTCTCTCGGGTGGCCAGCGCCAGAACGAGAGGACACAGCCTCAGGCTGCGCCAGGGGAAGTTTAGGCTTGAGGTGAGGAGAAAGTTCTTCACTGAGAGAGTCACTGGACACTGGAATGGGCTGCCCGGGGAGGTGGTGGAGTCGCCGTCCCTGGAGCTGTTCAAGGCAAGGTTGGATGTGGCACTTCATGGTCTAGCCTTGAGCTCTGTGGTAAAGGGTTGGACTTGATGATCTGTGAGGTCTCTTCCAACCTTGGTGATACTGTGATACTGTGATCTTTTCCATCACCGAAGTGCTTTAATAACCTTCTCATCCACACACAGTATGTCTCTCTGAAATAGGAAAGCTTTGTTCAGAAGGCAAATGAAGCTGAGTTTAAAGAACTGGACCAAAGAGTGTCAGCAAGTCAGTAAAGTCAGGATGTAAGCTATCAACAGAATCATTAAGGAAATCTCTCACAAAGGTTGTGGTTTCACAATCAGGTGGCAGGAATTTAGCGGGCATAGAGCTGAAAATGCTGACCCAGTTGGGTGGCTCTGACAGCCTCAGGCTTGCCTTGCAATCTGCATAAATGACGTGAAAATGTCCTTGGAGCTGTCCTAATGACTGAAGGAAATACGTCTACAAAGAAACAGGTTAATGCATTAACAGCATGCATGTGTTTGCTTTGTCATGGTATTATCCTCACATAGTTTTTAGACAACCTCAGACTTTACAAAACTCAGTGTTTGTGTTGCCATTACAAAATGTCCTATCTAGGAGAATCTGAAGATTGCAAAGAAACTATTTCAGAGAGCAAACAGTAGAATGTTTAGGAGAAGGAAACAAAGATGTTGTTAAAATAATTCTGGGGAAAATAAAAGCTTTCAAGCATTTTGAAAAAGGCACAGTCCTTCTTTGTGAGCACCTGGAGCTTAAAGAAACTTAACCAAATTCCACAATAGCTGCAGCTGAACAGTAAACTGTGGGAACTCACAAAATGCCAGGTAAGGATATTCTCCTAACTTACATGGGTGAATAAAGACTGGTAGCGATCCCACTGTTCACTTTGAACTGAACAATCACACAAGATTCAGACACAGAAAATGACCCCTTGATTTCTGAAGAGTTAAATTGCATCTTCAACCATGTCAAGTTCCCCTCGGAGTATGCTCTGCGCATTTCTGCTGCTGGTTATTCTTCTTTAAACTTTGTGTTTCTTCAGGGAAGACATACTTGCATTTTAACCATTAGTGAAAGAAGGGGACAATCCTGAACTGCTTAGTCACTTGACATGGTGATCTTTTCACTGACATCATGAAGAAGTGACATAATCCTTCCATTAATACAACTTAAGAGAGAACAGAGGAGAAGGAGGAGAAAGATTATATAAAATATATTGCTTCTACCACTGAGCTGTTTTCAGCATAATGTCACGCTTTTAAGGCGAGGGGTTCTGCATGTGTCATGATTCTATAGATGTTCTTGCACACCACTTGCAGCTGCACTGTTTGTCACAGCCAAATTTAATAGCAAGATGCTTGCTATGTCTTCACTCTATTCTTAGCACACATGAAAAAAAACACTTAGGAGAAGGAAAAAAAAAACAACCTACTGCCCTGGTAACTTGCT
The DNA here is from genome assembly GCA_013400475.1 of Tricholaema leucomelas. Taxonomy (NCBI): domain Eukaryota; kingdom Metazoa; phylum Chordata; class Aves; order Piciformes; family Lybiidae; genus Tricholaema lacrymosa; species Tricholaema leucomelas. The sequence continues at coordinate 402,962 of WAAF01015783.1, read as the reverse complement.
TGCTTCCCTTCTTTTTTCAGCCTTTTAACCACTTTGAAGGATTTTGGAAACACCATTTTTTGTACTAAATTTTGTGACACCTATAGTTATAGTTCACTGCCTTTGTTAGAATGATTTGTCAGCTGTGTTCTTCCTACTGTTTACAATGCTAATTAAATAATTTTAAGAACCCAAAGAGGTCATATTCTTAGCAGCAGTGGTTTCTTTGAGAGCTTGATCCTTCAACAGGAGAGAAATACTTTCTGCAACCCCCTGAGTACCCTCTGTTCTCAGTGAATGCAGCGGAAACTCGGGAGCATTCCACAGCTGGATATGTGTTGTGGAGGCAGGGAATTTATGTGGCCAAGTCAGGAAATACAAAAATTAGAATTATTTTCTTTTCCTGGAACTCTGCCTCCAAATCATATACAAAATACTAGTTTAGTTTATTAGCAGACTCAGTTCAATCAGGAATATCTTACAAAGGATACTACAGATAAATTTGGATATTTAGGAAGTAAGGAAACTGAACAGGCTAAGCTATAAACACAGCTTTACCCCACTATCAATTAGGCCTGAAGGGAGGTTGTAGCCAGGTGGGGATTGGTCTCTTCTCCCAGGGAACCAGCAACAGAACAAGTCTCAAGTTGTGCTGGGGGAAGTATAGGCTGGATGTTAGGAGGAAGTTCTTCCCAGAGAGAGTGATTGGCATTGGAATGGGCTGCCCAGGGAGGTGGTGGATTCACCATCCCTGGGGGTGTTCAAGAAGAGCCTGGCTGAGGCACTTAGTGCCATGGTCTAGATGAGTGGGTGCTAGGTTGGACTGGCTGATCTTGGAGGTCTCTTCCAACCTGGTTGATTCTATGATTCTATGATTTGATTATAGGCTGAGCAAAAGATTAAGGGAAAAACTACTCACGGATGTGGGGTAGGCACTCGGCAAAGATCCCTTGCTGGATTCTTTCTGCAGGAGCAACCTGTGACGTTACTGGCAATGTCCAATAATAGAGATCCATGCCACAGAAGTCCGAGACGAGTCACGGAGCTGCCAAACTCAGAAATGTCTCGAGCCCTTCTTCCCGAGTGGAATGGTTGCAGGACGATTCTGCCCTCACAACGGCAGGGGAGAGCCCCAAAACTGCAAGGCAGCAGCAATTAGCTACTAATAGGGTCTGAGAGGGTGGTCCAGGTGCTGCTGGCCCTCACTCTCTGAGGACCCCAGGCTCATTAAGCCTGCCAGCTTGCACAAAAGACTGCAAAGTGGGGAGAGCCGTCCAAAGCAGGGACGGTCCAGTCATGGCAGGAGTTCGTCCTTTGCAGTGGCAGGGGACTCTCCAGATGGGAACTATCAAGGCAGGAAGCACCCCAAGGCAGGAAGCCTTGCTATATTTATCCCCTTCTCCTAGACAAAGTGTCCACTTACCACTACTAGGCACAAAAGCACAGCCAATCACCAGCCCGATTTCAGTGCGGGCATCTGCAGGGGTCACCCCATGTGCAGCAAAAAGGACCCTCTGCTGCCCCCCTTTGCTGCAGGGAGGGGGGGAAGCAGGGTTTTGCACCTTTCTTCTCCCACAGAGAAGAAGAAGGGAGGAATTTGGGGTATCCAGGATAATATGCCAGGGTCAAGTGGTGTCAGAAATTTTGCAGAGGGAAACTCTTCTACTTTTCAAACCCAGGATCATCTTCAAAACTAAACTTTGCTGGTTCAAGGCCAGTGTGTTATTTAGCCTTTCAAATGGGACCATACCATTGGTTTCCAGCTTCTTGAAGATATATCTAGGAAGCAGAACAAGATTTTGCAAAATTAAAAACCAAAATTCAGAGAAAGTTTTCTTTTTAATTAAAAAAACCAACACCACCGTTACGATGTGCTGAAACATGGGCTGACTGCGGGCAGAAAGATTACCCAAGAACTGGCAGTCCAAGGAGAAAGGTGGACTTCAGAGGAAAGCTGAAACAGGAGCACAGCCAAACTGAACAGGAGAAAATGCAAGAAGAGGGTACAGCTGCAGAGTAAGTCAAAAGCTTTACACTGTCAGTAAGTATATGAACAAAACACAAGAAGGATACGGAACTGCTGGAGTGGGTCCAGAGGAGAGCCACGAAGATGCTCAGAGGGCTGCAGCACCTCTGCTATGAGGACAGGCTGAGAGAGTTGGGGCTCTTCAGCCTGGAGAAGAGAAGGCTTTGAGGAGACCTTAGAGTGGCCTTCCAGTATCTGAAGGGAGCCTACAGGAAGGCTGGGGAAGGGCTATTTACAAGGTCTAGTAATGTTAGGACGAGGGGGAATGGGTTTAAACTGGAAGAGGGGAGGTTTAGACTGGATGTTAGGAGGAAGTTCTTTACAGTGAGGGTGGTAAGACACTGGAACGGGTTGCCCAGGGAGGTTGTGGATGCTTCCTCCCTGGAGGCGTTTAAAGCCAGGCTGGATGAGGCCTTGAGCAGCCTGCTCTAGTGGGAGGTGTCCCTGCCTATGGCAGGGGGTTGGAGCTGGATGATCCTTGAGGTTCCTTCCAACCTAAACCATTCTATGATTCTATGACAAATAGATGTCGTAAATAAAGAGTTTAATTACTGCATCTCCTACAGTCCAAGAAAGACATTAACCTACTGGTGCTAATCCAGTGGAGGCTGGCAAAGGCAGTATGCAATGAGAGGCTGAGGGAGCTGTGCTTCTTCAGGCTTGCACAGGCAAAGAGAACAGCGGGATTTACTGCTGTCTAAAAATAATTCATAAGAGGCTACAAAGAAGAGAGAGTTGGGTTTTTCTCAGAGGTGCACAAAGGTGAGAAAGAGGCAAGCGGCAGAAGTCAGAGCATAGGAAATTCTGACCGGGCAACAGGAAAAATTATTTACCATGAGGGTGATGAAGTATTGGCAGAAGAGCTCTGGGAGGTTGTGACACTCTCAAGGTGAGGCTCCTCCAGGAGTACTGCACTTCCCTCAATTGCAAGTGACCCTGCTTAAGAGATCACCCAGGTATGAACATCTGTACTTGTATGCCTGAAATTTTGGAGTGTTTTTTATAGAGCATAAAAGTAAAGATGAATCAACAAGGTACAATTTCTTTCTTTTTTTTTTTTTTCATGGAAAACATATTATTTGTAATAAAGGCACCATTCCTGTACTGGTGCACTGGAGGTATTTTAAGATACCTTCAATTTAGTACATGGTGGAAACAGCGCATATATGTAAGACACGTAGTCATGCATCAAGTTGATGGAGAAGTTCTTTTAGTTACCAAGAGGATGATCAGTCATTTTGGAAACGTGTAACAAGGGTTCCTGGTATTAAAGATGTGCATCTGTGCAGACTGTCAAAGAAAATGGAATATTCCCCTGAGTCTTTTCAGAAGAATGCCAGTAAGTAGCACTGAAATATGCAATAGATATGTGAAGATACTAGTTTCCAGTCTTCAGATGATTGCTCAGCTCAGAAGTGGACCAGCTGTGATTACAGCATTTCTCCTTCTGTTTCCAATAAATCTCTAATCATATACATGGGATCTAGTTGTGTTTGTGTACAGCTCTGATTCTAGAAATTGTTGTGAATTACCTAATGTAAAACCTGCCTGACAGCCTGTGTGATAGATGTATCTCACACTCAAGCATCTGATCTTTATTATCCTATATCCTTATAGGTTACACTGTGGTCTCCCAGAGCTGCAGGAATTGTTAACTTAGTTCTACAAGCTATAGCTCTCATTTTAATAATCACAATATTTCTCCTGAATGTGCAGATCATATTGGTGATGAAAACTGAAGGCTTGTTCCCCGGGTGCCTGAAGGCAACGAAAAACTACAGGTCAATCAGACCTATGGTAGAGTTTAAGAATCGTAGAATCAACCAGGTTGGAAGAGACCTCCAAGATCAGCCAGTCCAACCTAGCACCCAGCCCTAGCCAATCAACTAGACCATGGCACTAAGTGCCTCATCCAGGCTTTTCTTGAACACCTCCAGGCACAGCAACTCCACCACCTCCCTGGGCAGCCCATTCCAATGCCAATCACTCTCTCTGGGAAGAACTTCCTCCTAACATCCAGTCTATACCTCTCCTGGCACAACTTGAGACTCTGTCCCCTTGTTTTGTTGAGATCCCCAAGTCATAGAGGAGACTGCATAGCAAACTCGCTGCTATGGACTTCAGAAGAGCAGATTTCAACCTCTTCAGGGCCTCCTCGGCAGGGTGCCATGGGAAAAAACTCTAGAAGGAAGGGGGGGCAGAAAAGCTGGTCAATGTTCAAGGATCACATCCCAAAAAAGAGGAAGGCAGGTAAGAACACCAGGAGGCCTGCATGGATGAATAGAGAGCTGCTGGACACACTTAGATGCAAGAGGAAAGCCTACAGAGAGTGGAAGCACAGAGAGGTAACCTGGGACAAATACAAAGAAATTGTTCATGCAGCCAGAGCTCAGGTTAGGAAAGCTAAAGCACAGCTAGAATTGAATCTGGCTAGGGACAGTAAGGGGAACAAGAAGAACTTCTTCAGTTATATTAGTGAGAAAAGGAGAAGCAGGGAGAATGTGGGACCCTTCCAGAAAGGAAATGGAGAGCTGGTGACAAAGGATGTGGATAAGCCTGAGGTGCTCAATGACTTCTTTGCCTCAGCCTTCAACGGCAATGGCTCCAATCACAATGTCCAAGTCCCAGAGGGCAAAAGTAAGGACTGGGAGAAGGAAGATCTGCCCACTGTAATTGAAGATCATGTTTGTAAGCACCTAAAGAATCTGAACGTGGGGCTTGATGGGGCCTGACAAGATCCACCCATGGGTCCTGAGGAAACTGACAGATGAAGATGCTAAACCACTGTCTGTCATATCTGAAAGGTCCTGGCAGGCTGGTGAAGTTCCTGCTGACTGGAAAAGGGCAAACATAACACCCAGCTTCAAGAAGGGAAATAAGGATGACTTCAGGAACTACAGACCAGTCAGTCTCACCTCAGTGCCTGGCAAGATCATGGAGCAGATCCTCTTGAAGGCTCTGCTAAGGCAAATGGAAACAAAGCAGAGGTGATTGGAGGTAACCAGCAATGGCTTCACCAAGGGCAAATCATGCCTGACAAATTTAGTGGCTTTTTATGATGGAGTCACAGCAACAGTGGACAAGGGAAGGGCAACTGACATCATCTACCTGGAGCTGAGGAAGGCATTTGACTCTGTCCCACAGGACATCCTGGTCACCAGACTGGAAAAACACAGACTTGATGGGTGGGGCACTGCTGGCTAAGGAACTGGCTGGATGGTTGCATGCAGAGAGTGGTGATCAACAGCACAATGTCCACCTGGAAACCAGTGCCAAGTGGCGTCCCTCAGGAGTCAGTGCTGGCACCAGTGCTGTTTAACATCTTTGTCAGCAGTATGCACAGAGGAATTGAGTGCACCCTCAGCAGGTTTGCAGATGACACCAAGCTGTGTGGCACAGTCGAATTGCTGGAGGGCAGGGATCCTTCCACAGGGATCCGGACAGGCTGGAGAGGTGGGCCCAGGCCAACCTCATGACATTCAACAAGGCCATGTGGAAGGTCCTGCACCTGGGTCAGTGCAATCCCAAGCACAGATACAGGCTGGGTGGTGAATGGCTGGAGAGCAGCCCTGAGGAAAAGGACCTGGGGGTCTGGGTTGATGAACAGCTCAACACGAGCTGGCAATGTGCCAGCATGCACAGCCCAGACAGCAACTGTGTCCTGGGCTCTATCAAGAGCAGTGTGGCCAGCAGGGCAAGGGAGGTGATTCTCCCCCTTTACTCTGCTCTTGTCAGACCCCACCTGGAGTACTGTGTGCAGTTCTGGAGCCCCCAACACAAGAAGGACATAGAACTGTTGGAGCAAGTCCAGAGGAGGGCCACAAAGATGCTCAGAGGGCTGGAGCAGCTCTGCTATAAGAACAGGCTACAAGAGTTGGGGCTCTTCAGCCTGAAGAAGAGAAGGCTTCAAGGAGACCTTATAGTAGCCTTCCAAGTAGGTGGCCTATAGGAAGGCTGGGGAGAGACTGGAAGAGGTTGCTCAGGGAGGCTGTGGATGCTTCCTCCCTGGAGGTGTTCAAGGCCAGGCTGCCTTGAGCAACCTGTTCTAGTGGGAGGTGTCCCTGCCTGTGGCAGGGGATTAGAACTGGATGACCTTCGAGGTCCCTTCCAACCTAAACCATTCTACAATTCTATGATATACATTATCTTGATTCAAGAGAAGATATCAAAGTGTTGATGCTTCCAGGATCACGATTCTGCAGTAATAGAAGGGTTTGTAAATCCTTGCTGAACTCTGCAATTCACTGGCATTTCAGAGCTCAGTAAATGAGATTTTGCCACTGTTGGTAAGAAGCAACAAGGTTTGTACTGACAAGACAGTGCAGGGTCTCAGCAATTCCATGTCTGGGCCTAAATAGATTTTAATTTGTTTCAGCTGTGATAGCAGCTGTCCAGCTGCAAGGTACTGCCCTTGACTAGATCTGGTTCAGTCTAACTCTGCTTTATAGTATTAACAAATGGTTATTCATAGTGGACTGAACTGCCTGGTGCAGACACACAAGACACAAAGCAGTCATTTAAGCACGGTAAGCCGACAATGCTAAGCATATAAAACTAAACCCAAGCAGACGCTAGACTGAGGAGAAAGACATTTCCCTCCCATGAGTATCACACTTCTCCTGGCGATGACTCATTGCAACACTCCTCTGTTCCTGCTGAGAAACACTGAAGCCTTAATCCTAAGAGTCAAAGGAGCACTGGAGGAGTAAGCCAACACTAGAGCCCACGGAAAATTTTGTGTAGCAATTTTGATTTTTAATGAGGCCTTCCTATATTCATTAAGTAATTTTGACTATTAAACTGTTTAAAACATTAATCAGCCTAACAATAAACTCTCAGGTCCATAGATAGTGTACCTTTTGCCAATAAGGAGACTTCTGAGCTTAATGCTACCTCTCAACATCATCAGTACCTTTAAGGACCTGGAAGGTGAAACAAACATCGTAAAGGTCACTGAAAGCTCACAAGCACTTTCGCGCAGTTGCAGTCATGCTGCTGTGCTCTATTTTGTCATGGACGAGCTGAATAAAATCAATCCAGTGAATTATCTCTCACTCAAGGTTACCAGGCAGGAAGAGGTCAGTGTGTTTGCACGCTGCTGTTTTAATCCAGTGCTACCGCGGGCTTACAGCCTTCTTTCCCTCCTGTCACAAGCTTTTACTGCTGTACTTCACAGGGCAGTACAGTGAGCAAAACCTTCTGTCAACGTGAGGCTGAGTGTAAAGCCCCTAACTGCCTACCTGCGTTACACCCTCAACTATCATTTACATTGGTCTGTCTGAAAGAGAAAAGATCACTTTCAGAGCAGTTAGCTCTCCCAGTACAGTATGAACCCTGCATGAGCTCCCACTTACAACTTTGTGTGTATATACCTGTGCACGAGGCCATGCAGACCACAGAACTGTTCTTTGCCTAACGATGTTCAGGCTTCTTCTGCATGCCTGCCTGCTTCACCACAGTAGCAGGGAATATGGACAGGGTCATGCACTTATGCTCAGGCCTCCTTGCTGTAGCTTGAGCTGTTCATGCTGCTAACTGGCTCTGCAAGGCCCCTTGAAATTTCCTCCTCAGGCAATGAATGTCAGTCTGAAACACTTCCTACAAACTGAGTTTGTTCTCAGCCAGTCCAGACTGCTTTCTCATTAAGGACTGAAAAGTCTGATTTCAGAGACATTGCTGTGGCTTTGGGGGGCACCTCTGCAGGGACAGATGATTTTCTTGCTCTCCACTATCCATCATCATCTCAAACACTGGGAACCACATGTACTTTCAAAGTAGCTCTTCATGTCCTGAGTGCTGCTGCACACATGTATATATTCCTCCTAGACCTCTGTCTGAATGGAAAGAGTATTGTATAATGATTCCTGATTTAGCGTGAAGTGCCATCTTTTCCTTCACTGCATTTTGTCTCTGAGAAGTATGCTGAGTCTTGCGCAGCTGTGTTCTCGGCACAGATCTCTTTTAAGTTTTGCACCCATACTAAGAGTTTCTTCTTCCCTTTGAAAAGAGTGATAAATGGCTACAGAGCAAAGGAGCCCAAAGCCTGCATGGATGTGAGTCAGGACCAGGATGAAAACATTAACCTAATAAAAGAGGCTTCTGAGGCTTCTTTGGCTTCCAGTTCATGTGCTGTGAGTTGGAAAGTGAAATCCCAAATACAGAAGGGAAAGAGAGGACAAAGAAATACAGATTCAGCTGCTGGCCCTACTTGTTTTTAGAGCATGGAGCATCTACTGTACAGAACCATAGATCATCCAAATAGTGAATTCCTGACCAGTCTCCTTGAGGTCACCTGGAAATCACCTACACGCAACCCTCACGAGGACACATAAAATGTGCCAATTCCAACAAAGTGCCAAGCACCTTCTGTCCTGGTTGAGGTTATGATGCTCAAAATGCTGAACACCATGCATGCCTGGACCCTGCCCTTATTTGACACATCTCTGATCGATCTGTGTAAACAAAATACAGCCTTGACTTATAAAAAAAAACCCACACTATATTTATTATCTAAAAATTAACTGTGGTTAAACCAATTGTCACTGTCAGGCACGCCAACCTTCAGAACAGATCCAGCATTAAATCATGGATGTCTACAGGGAGTTCCCTTGGATCATCTGATCAATTTATGCTCTTAAAACTATGCCTCAAAAATGTCATGCTGGTGTAGGAGGAAAAGAAAGAAAATAAGGCAATGAAATTAATGGAAATTTGGAGAAATGAAATGTTGTCTCATGTATTTTGACAATGCAGACATTAGTAGGTTTGCCAGACAGATCAGCTTCAGCTTTCAGATACAGCTTAAGTAATATTTGACTTGCACAAAATAAGTCAGTCAAAAGCACAAGCTACTTGCTAGCCATTTCTTGAACTATTGTGCAAGTTTACTTACATTATTAAAGCTCTGGCCATGCTTCTCCAAGGCTTGAGCTCCTTCCCCAGTCCTTGGGAAGAAAGCTGGCATCTGACAACATGGTCAATTTCTGGCCACTGAAGTGTTTTAAGTAACAAGGCAGACAGGCAGCAGCAGCAAAGGGGAGAAAATGAAGAAACGAGACTGCTAAAATACTCAGTTATAGAGAGCCAGAGGAAAGAGCGCTGAAATGCCTGAATGGCTGGGACAGAGGAATCTCATGGCACCTACTGTTTAATCACCGCCTTGCGTTACAAACAGCACACTGTGGGTGCCTTTCCTCACCAACACCTGCTGCTGCACCCTATTACTCTCAACAATAAGACATCAGGCACAACTGGGCATAACTGAGCGATCTTTGGCACCAGCAGCAAGTTAGGAAGAGCTTTTCACTGGGTTTGTGGTTTTTTAATCTCAAACTGAGTTTGCTGCACTGGATGGTGTTTGATGGACTTTTTACTTGTGAATGCAACAAATCTGACTGTGAAGCCTAAGAAAGACATTTAGAGATTCCTTTGAAGCAGGCTCATATTTTCATACAATCTAGCCTCTCACAACACACTGTGACTTGATTTTGCATTACTATGTATTACAGCACTAAGAATAGAGATCAGTGTACTGAATTCAGGCTGGAGAAGCTAAGCATCTATCCTGACCGTGCTTCATCTCTGACTCATGTATCTAAATATCCTTACTCTGGTCATTTTCCACACCTTGACTATGTCATCCTCTAAGAGAGAACAAAATAATTCCAGGCAGTTAAGGCACTTGCTCATACCCACTTCATCTGCAGATCTCCGGAGGTGCAAACAAAAAGCTGACGAAGACTTGCTAATGCTGATAGCGCTTTAGATCGCTTGATAATCTTTCTCCTGCGTTAGTTATTAGTGAATGGAAATGTAATGCATGCATGTTAGAACTAGGAACAGATGGCACTTCTGTGAGGAAGAAACAGGGGCAAAGGGGCAGCAAAGTTGAACCTCCCCCCTTCCCTGTCTTACCAGGATTCATTGTGCTGCCCTCCTGTTACAGTTAGCTGCGACTCTTTCTTGTTATAAAGAGATGTCAGAAGTTAGAGAGAGACAGACAATAACCTTAAATCCTTTGCTGCATTTCACTGGGATTCTGGAAAAAAAAAATAATAAAAAAAAGTCAGCTGAAGGAGTTGGAAAATGTCAGCAAGGCATTACACAAAGAACTTGTACATTTGTTGACCTTTCTTCTTCCTCCACCCTTCTCCTCTAAGATGAATTTAGTAGTAGTGAGTGCTTAGTGCTATGAGTGCTTTCTTAAAAATAATTTAGATGCTATTGTCTGCCTGCCATGTGGAAAACACAGCTGTTTCAGTGAGCCCCTGCTGAAATGGGAAAAAGAGGGTTTATTGAAACGCCTCCAAAAAAGCACCAAAATGTCATTCTTTTCCTTGTTGGCTGAAACTCATCTTGTTCTTGCCTTTACACTCTTTTGTTTTTTGTTTGCTCTTTTTTTTTAACTGTATTGCAGTGTCCAAGGTCTTTTCATTCTTATCCTCTATTTTACAAAAGGCATGTGTGGTATTAAGAGCAGAAGGCACAGATGAGAGGAGAAGTGTTTCGAACTGACTAATTTGCAAGCAAGAAATAAAGCTCTTGTAAGGTGATCCCAGGGGTATTTTTTGCCACGAACACTATTTGAAATGACATGTCATCTAGTACACTTCAAAGGCAAAACATTTCCTATTCTAAAGTATCTTCATGAGCCAGGGCTGGTTTACCTCTTTCCAGAGAACAATAAACTCCACCGGGGACAAGGAAACTCCTTCCCTCCTTCTCAAAATTCCTGGTTTTGTTTTTTTTTTCAAATGGACAGTTGCAGCCAACAGTTTATTCCCCTCCTATCTTTTGCTACTGTGATGGGTTATAACTCAAAGCTTCTTACCAACATGTAGCAGAATGCACTACCAAGTAACAGAACACAGCACATCCCTGTACAACGCAAGAAATGTGGACCTCCCTTCTTGTTTTTCAGACATGGAAAGTTTACATATGGTTCTTACACAGTCTGAATTTTTAAGCATTTTACCACATATCTTTGCTCAGCCAAATTCTGACTAGAACGGAAAACAGCAACTCACCTTATAATATTGTATTACGCTCTTCCTCAGCACAAATTGCTGTTTCTAGCTTTGCTGATTTACTAAAAGGCTTACACACAAAAATCTGTATTTAAATTGTAAAGACAGACATCTCAGAAAACCTTTACATTTAGAATTTTGTCCATATTTTTGGTGAAGGCTTAGCCAGTCTTGCAAGCTGACACATTTCCTCATCTGTGAATGTACTGGTGGACTGTAAGAAACGCTTCTGTATGTGTATGGTTTAAACTTACCATACCCAAAGTCTATATGACATGATTCTAAACCTTTACAATTTAAAAGGGGAATTTCACCACAGAGAAAATACGAAGCTTCTGCAGAAAATCAACACTGATAAATATTACAAATCTTTTCTACTAACTTCACCATAGCTGGTCTGTCCCACGGCTCTTAAATACAGAAAAATAAACTCATGCTTTGTGAACTCTTTGAATTTACACTGACTACTGTTTCAACAGCTACTTGATTTTCTCTCTAACTTTATGAGGAGAAAAATCAGGGTACAGTACCTCTACAATACTTTGGTTAAACTGGTACCAAAAAATCGATGTGCTTGTGCTCAAGTGTACTGAGTCTACACAGTATTTTTGCAAGTAGAGAAGACAAATAAATTTTGTTACGTGAGCAGAGACACTGAAGGCTTCTGGAAAGGACAAAGAGAAGCAACAAACAGAAATTTCTAAAAAAAATTAAAAGCAAAAACTTCTCTCCTGAACCTGGTAATTATGTGAGACAGCAGACTGGCCAGGATGGCTTGTGCTGTCAGTTCGTGTTACTAGCTGTGGCCCTGTGAAGGACATGTTTTCCACTGCGAGTGACCCTAGTGTATGCTGTACTTGGACCTCTGCCAAACAGACGACGAGACAAAAAAATCGTGCCTCATAGGTAGATCTTACACTTTAACTGTTGTTCTCCCCAAGGCTCTGTCAGCTGTGATTCTTACTTTATAGAAACTTTGCCCAAATGTAACTTTAAACAAAATGTGTCCAATGTTGACAAAAACTTTTGAAGAAGTAGCAGCACCAGCAGTGTTCATCTCCTGAACTGGTCCCCTTACTGACTTTGAACCATTAAATTAGTATGGACTAGATCCTACTGCAGACAATCACAAGAAAACACAGAATTTACCATGAAATAATGGAAATTATCTACCAAATCGGTTAACAATGTGACCTGTCTTAGATATTCTAACTACCACAACCAGAGAAATAAATCAGGTCTTTGCATGACCGTCGAGTGCTGTCACGTGCTGATGCACAGACGGCGTTACATCTGGAACACACACTATCATCTGATGAAAGCTACAGTGCTTGACTCAGACAGCTGCCCAGGTGAATGCTAGCTGCTTTCTGAAATAAGAGGTAGTTGTTTGCTTTTCTGCATTTTATTAGCGCATCAACCTCGAATAAGCATCCTTGAGCAATTGATTTGATCCTGCTGCCCAGATATGCTAAAAACCTGCTAACTCTCCTCTGACCAGGCTACCTCCTATTGCCTGTTCAAGGACTTCTGTTTAGCCCCTTGTATTGCTTCCATGTAATGTGAGACCTTTGGTGAGACATGAATTTCACAGTATCACAGTATCACCAAGGTTGGAAGAGACCTCACAGATCATCAAGTCCAACCCTTTACCATGAATTTCATTTCCCCTTTTTTTTTTTTTCTTTAGATACATTTCTAACACACCCACTTCTGTGGGCACCGAAATATTTATACAGGCAACAGGTAATTAATTCATCAGCAGGAATCAATTTTCCACTTCTGGGTTTCCACTTTTCAGGCAGCAGTATTTTACTAACGCAGGATACCTATCTGGAAAGCAACACAACATCCTAGCTGATTTATTGAAACTCTATTTTTTTTTAGATCCTTTTGTTTTTTGCTTTGGTGACTCAGGCAACGTGCTGCCATTTAAATGCTGTGTGTGGAACACACACTTGTTTGAACACTTCATTATTGGGCTTGAAGTAGCACAGTACAGTTTAGGGAGCAAGTGTGGATTTACAATCAACTCAGGAGAGCCTCACAATGTATCGTTGGGTCAAGGACAGGAAGCAGTAGCAGAAATAGCTCTGGAAAAAGCATCAAAAGAAGGCCACTGGGTTATACTTCAAGTAAATCAAAGCCCTTCATTACATCAGTACTGCATTGCAGTGTTAAAAACTGAAGCTTTCCAAAATAACATGTGCCTAGATGAAAGTGTTCTAAATCGTGATTTAAAACTTCCTTTGTCTTCACCACAAGGGAAGCACAGAACTTCATCTGTATATGCAAGTATCACTGAGTATCACATAAAACATGAATTGCAACCAAGTAACAGATTTTCCCAAGCATGGTATTGATTTACTAATTTATTAGCCATTTGGGGAAAAAAAAATCCTTTAGTAAATAAATAGGTAGCAAGAAGAATTGTTATGCTGTATAATCAGATGAATAGATACAAACAGGGAAGATTGCTGTCATTATGCAGTATATTGTGCTAAACAGATGCACACTTTTTTCTTTTCTTGTTTTTTTTTTTTTTCTCCCCCAAATACTGTGCAATATCAAACTGTTTCCTTATGTCTGGGCTTTTCTTGTATCAATAAAATGTTTCATATTTCAAATCAATAGCTCACTGGGAGTCCTATTTTTTTCACTCTCCCCCTCCCTCCCATCTCTGAATATTTATTTTATAGCAAAGAGGCTCAACACATTAGAGAAATTACTGAAGAAACCCAGGGAAGGAAGTCAGCAGGGTGATTGGGTTTGAGTATGGGCAACCTGCCCTTTCTCCTAAAGAACATCTCATTCCAGGGGCCATTTAGTAAACCTCCTATTAAAATAACTGATAAGCCACTGCCTGAAACGCTGCCTTATCACCACGCAGCACTGGATAAATTTGACCAATAAAACAGCACAGAAATAAAACTTTTTAAATGTGACTTCCGAATTTAAAGGCACCTGAAGTGGTGATGTCACTGTAAAAGCCTTTACAGGATATGCAGCAATAAAACAAAACACATTTCACTTCTTGAAAGATTTGTTCACATATCTGAGACTGAAATAATGACACAGCTATTAAAAAAAAAAAAATGAAACAAGAACTGACTTCAGTTTTAATGCATCACATACAGCATCTGGTTAAAAACCTACCAATGTGCATGGGAAACAGGGAATTTGCAGCCACACAGATAATTACTGTAGCACAGAATAAGGATGCATTTTGGATTTTTACTGAAATGTCAGACCATGCCTTTTCTGTCTCTGGAACAGCTTCTACATCTTCGGAGCGTGGCATGCACTAGAACCAGGCCTCGAGCAGAGAGAAATCACTAAGGTTCACTATGCCAATTTATAGCAATAAGGATTTGATCCAAAAACGTATGGATCATACATAACAGAAAAGAACTGTTTTGGCTGCTAGGTTATGACATTTTCCTCTGCCCTTTCTAACCTTTGTTTTGGAGGGGGTTTAAAGATTTGTTACTGACTGTCAAAACATACAAACACAGGTGTACGCAGGTAGTAACTATAAGCTATGATCAAGCATGTGGTCAATCAAGCACCTCTGTCACCAAACCTCTCCATAACACACAACTGCACTGAAGAAAGTGCCACCGACCTGAACGCTTGTAAACTCACCAATGAAAAAACCCAAAACCAACCAAAAAACCAACCCAACTCTGTTTAAAGCCTGTCCTCACAAGTGTGTCCTACAAAACCTCTGTGAAATCACAAAGGCCTTTCTTCTTTTCCTCGTTTAGAATAATTTCTTCCAGCAACAAAAAAAAAGCGGGGGAAATTGCCAGGCGACTGCGCACCGAGCGGAAACCACCCCAAGTGCTGGGGTGCTGGAAGAACGCACAAAGCAAGCCGCCGGTTGCAAGCACGGGCAAAACTCGCTTCCCAACAACTTCTGCAGCCCACTGGCTCCGCCGGCCCAAGGGCGAGGCTGGGCAGTCCCTCGGAATGACTGCGCTGCCTCGCGGCCCGCTCCGCGCTACTTCGGGGCAGGTGCGCTCGGGGTGCCGCAGTCTGCTGAGCCGGGCAGGGCCGGGCCACACCTACTGGGCGCCCCCAAGGCCCAGACCACTTAGGGTGGCGGCCAGGCTCTGCCCTCGAGGTCGTAATTTCTTCGCTCCCCGGCGGCGCGAATCCTCGGCACCTGCCGGGCACCCAGCACAGCCGCCCATCCCCATCCTCGTGGGGTAGCGGCGGGCCGCACCGTTCCGTGGGGGGCCGGAGAGCGGGATGCGGCCAAAGCAGCGACAGAGCGTTCTCGAAGCCAGAGCGCCCCCTGCCGGCAGCTACCCCCCGCCGCCGCCTTGGTGGCGCCGCGGGCCGTGGCCGGGGCGGGCGTCGCCCGTCACTTGCTGGTGCCTAGCAGCCGGGGGGTCCGGCTGGTTTCGGAAGCATGCTGCGCCGGGCCTGCGGCTGCACGCCTACAGGCGACTCAGCTCGCCTCTGTTGGCAGAGTGGTCGGAGCCGCAGCGCCGCTCCGGTTTTGACCCTGCCCAGGGCTACGGAGCCGTGGTGCCAGCCGATAGCTCAGAGGGGATTTCCTCTCGCAGACGTGTGCATGGACGCTGGCTACAGGGAGTGAGAAGCTACCTGCTCAGGGCTGTCCCACAGCACTCCACAGCCAAACGCTCAGGTGCCTGAGGGGAAACTTTGTAACCCGCCCCCGTCCCAGAGCCCCTTGCTCAGGCTCTGGTGTGAGCCGTCTCGTTACCACCATGGAGCCGTCAGGCGCTGTTGAAGCAGTGTCAGCAGAGTCGGCGAACGTACTGCACTTTCTTCTGTAGTTTCCATCCTGAGGACAGGGGGTTGACATGAGCAGAAACCAGTCCCGGAGAAGTGACAGACCAGCGGGGCTGGAGGCGACTCGGCCGACTGCAACCACCTGCGTCCGCACACCGCTCCGGAGGTTTGTGCCTAGGGAAAGCGAACGCCCGCGTTAAGCAGCCTTCCTTACTCATCGAAATAGCTGCAAGTACACTTCTGAGGAACTACATCTTACAGAGATTTTTCAGGTTAATAACTCAGCCCCTGATCTCCTGCAGAAGTGACCTCTGATCCCGTAGCGACTTGTAATGCTGCGCCAGCGAGGCTGCAACTGAGCAGCAATACTTAAGAAATGTCTGTGGGCGACAAAAGTTATTTTGGCAAGAGGGAGGCAAGGACGCCCTCTCCCTGGGGCAGTTTGTGACTACCATTGCCTGGTGGCTAGAGGGACCCTCCCTAAGCTCAGCGTTCTGTTGGAGGGAGGTGAGAGGCAGGTGGCAGGCAGTAAGTAGCACCTACGCAGCACCTACGCCTCTGCTTCCCAGCCCAGGCGGCCGAGCGCAACCGGGAGGGGTGGCTCCTGCCCTCCATCCTCACCGGAGAACGCATCTGCCGTCTCGCCGCCTCCTCCTTCCCCTCCAGCCCTGAGCAAGGCAGGTGTAGGAAGGTGTCACAGCGCCGCCACAAGCAGGGGTTTCATGCCCGCCCTGCCCCTGGGAAAGAAGCACGTCGAAGGGGAAGGCAGGGGTGAAATAGGCCCCGTACATACATGGCAGCAAACTGTGGGCTCCATCTTCTCTCTGCGGCGCCGGTGCCCCTAGCCAGCAGCAGCCTACCTAACGGCAGCCCCGGGCCATCACGGCCGCGGCTCTGCGTCCCCAGCTGCCAGGAGCCTCCCGCTGCGAAGAGGAAGGAGAAGCATCTGAGCAGGGAAGGGGAACAAAAGGACGGGATCAGAAAAAAAAAAAAAAAAAAAAAAAAAAAGAATAAAAGAAGGAAATGTAGTGAATAGTAAAAACAAGAGGAGGAATTTTCCCGGGGAGGGGAAGGAGAGGGAGCTGCCATTTACAAGAGCTGCTTCTTTCCCTACAATTTCTGCAGAAATTCTGACAATGCAGGAGCTCGTTTGCCCTTTCCCATCCCACCTAAACCTGTTGTTATTTAACTTTTATTGTTTCACTTTGTTGCATCAGAAATGCTGAATCATAACCCGGGGTTTAGTGAAAATGGGATTTATCTTACAGAAATGAGCCCCACATTAATTCTTTTAAATCCCTGCACTACCACTGTTGTTATTATCATCATCATCATGCATCTTGGCAGGTTGAACGGTATCTCAGAACAGTAAGAATTCAGCAGTAATTTAACATCCCACAGCAGTACTTTAAAAGCGTCGAATAACATTTTGAGTTCTAAGTCAGTACAGGTGTAAATAAATCTATGTACTCCCACAGGTCTGTTGTTTTTAAAGTTGGGATGATACTAAAATATTTTCCTAACAGCTTCGAGTTGCAACAGAATTTCAGCTCGTATATACAGATGCATGGGATATTGAATTAAACTATTTATCATTCTTTCCCATTTAAAAAACAAAATACAATTTGGCTCTCAGCAAACCATTAGAAACAGAAATTATTATGATAATACCACAGCTCCCATTTTGTTTTATGGTAGTGTATTGATTGTCAAATAGGCAATACATACTTCTTTTTTTTTTAATGGCCCAAAAGAACATATTCTGCCTTTTTATTTTACAGTCTTTATGCTATCATTCGTTTTCCTTTCAGTAAAGGATGGTGTGTTTTTTCAGAGATGCTACCATAAATTGCTTCATTTAGTAAGTTGCTACACAGAATAATAACATTATACCGGAGAGCAGCCCTTTATAATTTGGAAGGAATAACATTTTTCTTTTAAAGTTTTCTGTCTATTTTTAAATTAAAATGATGTCTCTTCTGTTTTCTAACTGAAGAATACTCATTATTAGAATTTTTTTCTTTCCTTGCAAACATCAGAACTTGGGTGTGACATGAAGAGGCTAATTAAAATGGGAAACAGATTAATTTCCACAGATATAAAAGTGTTATAAAGTCTTGTTCTCAACAGTGACTCCATGAAAGAACAATTTCATTTATGTCTAAGCAGGTTCCTTATTCTGTCTAGCGAGAATTGCCACCAGTGACAGGGTTTTTATTATTTCTTTGACAGTTTGATAGGAAGTCAGTGCTGGCTTCTGGGTTTTCAGTCTCTTCAAGCCTGGATTATGAAAGTTACCATAAAAACGTGGATGAAATGCTACCTCCCCAACGCCCCATCCGTTATGGCTTGCACCCCAACGTGGAGATTGCTTTTGTAATAATGACTGCAGACAACATGCTCCGTCTGCTATTAGAGCTGCAATTCAAATACCCACTCACTGGGGAAGGAGTCTCCCAAGCTGTGGAAGACAAGGTCAGTCAAAACACAGAGCAGGCTGCAAATCTGTCACAAGATGGTATGGTGTCTCTAGTTCTATATTCCCCCCCACCCCGTGGCCACCTATTTGAATAGAATTACGTCTTTTAATGCTTATTTTTTACAAGGATTCAAGGTGAAATTTTTAATGAGTGATCTCTAGTACATGTGAGACATAAATATGTACATTATTTTGCACCACACAGAAAAAAATGATCTTGCTCGAGTGTTATGATATATTAATAGGTTTAGACCACTTAGGATCCTTTGTCAGGTTGCAAAAAATGCCATTACTTGCAATCAGGCAGGCAGAATTTGCTTTAGCAGCATGAAATGTTGCTGCACGGGTTGTTTTCCATTTCACAGAATGAATCCTCCATATCCTTCATTAATTGCTTTCATTGCAAAAAGTTAAGGTACACAAAGTTTATCATTTCCTTTACATTACTGCAGAAGTGGGTCCATGAGACACTTGTCTCATGGCAGTGTGGTACCTCTTAAAGGTAAAGGCTGAGCTAGTTAACATACAGGAAAAAAAAACTTGAGGAAAGATCAGATACCTTATCCAAACACCAGCAGAAAGCTCTTCACATAAACTGATTTGTTTTCCAGAATATGAGAGACTGGATCTGCTGATATATGAGGGAAGGCATTCTCTTCGAGAACTTAATTTTGGTCTGAAGATAGGTGTGCATTGCTTCAGTAATCTCTGGGGATGCAGGGATTTAAACAGCATCGGTGTAGATACCAGTAATAGGCAGTTGTGAGTGGACTTGGAGAGCTTTTTCCTGATACCATTGATTAAAAAATTGCGCTTTCATAAACTGCCTACTCCAAACACGTAACTCATCTCTGTAGATCAGATTATTTGTTTTAATTTGGGGGGGGGGGGGGAAAGTACTGTGAAACTGCTCAGGAGACTGAAATCCTCCCTCTTTCTCTCTATACTAGGAGGCAAATCACAAAGTCTCTTGATACAGTCTGACTCCTATTTGAGTGCAGACCGAGAGGTAAGATAGGGACATTCTTCTCTTCTGCCATTGCAGGAATTCGGCTCCTCTGTTGTAACTGCTAACAGATCCGGCTCCTAGTTACAGTGTGTCTTCATATGTGGTTTAGGCAATCCTTAGGAGAGAAGGGAGGCAGCAGTTTGATACCTCAGATGCCCAAAATGAACTCTCCTTCATCTAAATCCCCACTGGATAAGGTACACATTTCAGATCATGTTAAATGATCAATATGTACAAAGACATCGGTATGTGGCATTTGACCATCATTAGGAGGTGGTCATTAACTGCAAGTAAAGGCGTGGTAACAGTAACACCCAAGTCCTGATCTCACTGTGTGTCTAGTCAGTACAGTGAAGCTAGGTAAAAAGGACACAAGTAACTCATCAGATGGCTGTGGCATTTTTATGTAGTGCCTTTCAATGCCGACAGAGTGCTGAATAGCAACATGTAATGTCCTTAACCACGCAGGGACACATTTTCATAACACCCACGTATCTCAAACAGCGATGTACCTGCTGCACTAACATTTAGTATAGGTTCAAATCATGGAACTGGGCAACCAAGTACCTTCTAAAGCATCCCCAGCAGTTTACACAATCGAGGTATGTACATGCACAGATGTAGCTAATTCATGCCACTCCAAGATAAGGTACTGAAAATCTAATTCCTAGGGCTAGTTTTTGATGCGGGACCTCCTTTCTCACCACCTAGAATTACCTTTCTTTCGATCTTAAATTCAGAGTGACAAAACATGGGCACTCAAATAGCCATTAGTGCAAGCCAGCCAGCAGAATGGTAGCTTGATTGCACGTACAATTTTCTGTGGGATATCTGAAAGCAAGTTAGTAATTTGGCCCTTTGTGGTTTTCTCTCCATACATAGGCATAGGTGGGTGCCTGTGTGTGTATGTATATGAATTACTATATCATGCAATTACTTAATGCAATTACAATGAATTGAAAAAATACAGAAAAAAAACACAGAACCTACAGTCCTGGGGTTTTTTTTTGACCATTTCCACTTAAAAAAAAAAAATAAATGACTCATCCTAGTTGTAAGAGCCAAGATATTCTTTACAGTTGACGATTTAGCTACCTTATGTGTTTTTACTGGGGAAAAAAAAGCCCTCTATCATTTATCATGTCATCTTATCACAGCCTCTTTGTGAGACGCAAATAGCACGCTAACGTTTTCTTTTGTTAGGGTGAGTTGGCAATCTCCTCAGAGATGGAGCAACTGCAGACAGCTCCTTTTTTTGATAATCTTCCTGACACTTGGATGAGACTGGTTTATCCATCAACATACAGTTGCTCAGTGGTAAGTCGCATGCCAACAGTCAATCAGTACGGATGGTGCTTCTTGTCCATCATTAAAAAAAATAGAATGGAAACTAAAGAAAAAAATTTGGCAAGTATCTTACCTTCTTGTGTAACTCAGAATAGCTTTTTAGCATAAACTGATACTACCAGTGTAAGAAAAAGCAGGAAGAGCCTTGCATTTACCTTGTCAATTACTGCAGACTTTGGAAGATTTCTCTACAATTTGCATTCCCACTTCTTCATTGCCTGCTTGCTTTTTTCCTCCATGTGTGCTGATGGTTTGGCAAGTGCCATAGCACTTAGTATGAGGTTCCTACTCCAAAGACTAAGCTTGATTTCTTGCATATTTTGGTGATCACGATGAGGGTTAGTGTTCTGAGCTCAAGGATGAAACGATCACCAGAAGGAGCAGCAATTCACAAAACGGCTTGCATGGAAAAGATAAATGTTTCAGAGCAAGTAGTGGACCCATCACGTTTCCGTTCATCTCATTTTAAGATGTGTGCATCTGCCTACTCTCCATGGCTGTCATATAACAGTAAAAGTGAAATTTAGAATAAAGAGTGAAAAGCCATCCAACTGTTTATTTGATGACATACACCAAACTTTACTCAGGAATCTCCTGAGTAAATGAAGGAGCTGATAGAGCTAATTACATCTGGAGAGCTGACCAGTGGGCAGGAGAGCTCTGCCTAGCTCAAAGATGGGTAGTGCTAAAAGGCAAAGTAAGCCCACACTCCTAAGAGATCACGAGAGGAAGAAGAAATCATGTTCAGCAGGAGACATTGAGGGAAGCACCAGAGGTACATTGTGGTGAAGATCAGTCTGAGCTTTACAGAATTAAATTCTCTTTTAGGCTCTCTTGACGGAAAACTAAAGCACCATAGAGATACTGCGATGTCTGCGATAAATACATGTCCTGAAGACAGAAAGCGTTGCCTAGGGGATATAATGCAGTAATGCTAAATTACAAGCTGCTTTCCTGAAGGACAACACAGCTGCTTTCTTTGAAAAAAACCAAAATGACTGGGGGAGTCAAGCTGGACCTTATATTCATGTTGGGAGAAAAGAGGGTAAAAGTACTCACTGATTATACAGAAGTTGTCTTGTAGGATTTAAGGTGACAGATTATCTTTTGCCTTCAGGTGCAAAATGCAGTGAGTCACTAGGGAGCAAAAACATTGCCAGGAGATGCTCTGTTACACAGCTGGCCTCCAAGACAATCCTCCCTGCTGGAACAGGGCGTGTATGGGGAGGGACTAAGGAGCAGGTGAAAGGGAGGTCCGTCATGAGCACTAGAGAGGTTATGCATGGACATGACTAGTGAAGTGGCCAGTTCTGCTTGGCTATCAGTCTCTTGGGTCTGGAGAGATGAAAAAACAAACAACAGAGGCTGAAAACAAAGCTTGATTCACTGTCACATCTAAAAAGCTCATAGTAATTTCTGTCAGTAGTAGGAGCCATGAGCTCCCTACAGGGAAGGATGTCCTCTCTATACCACTGTGTTATGCATGCTGCAAAGCATGAGAAGGCCTCAGTCATCTGGACAGTTTTATCTCACTGTTTTACAAATCCCTCTGTCTTTTGTATACCTACCTGACATGCCACCATCCCAGACGTCACATAAAACCCTTTGATTTCTAAGCAGATGCTATTTCAAAGTAAGGCATGATGGGGTGAGGAGGTGAAGGAAAAAAAACATGCAAAAGAGTGTAAGCACTGTGGGCTCAGCAAACATCTCAGAAACAGCAAACGTGAGTGATTAAATGAAGGAGATGAAGTCGGATCGCCTAATAATCTCAGATCTTCAGTTTGTCTTTAGGATCCTTTTCTGCATCTCTGAAATGAACATGAATTGTAGTAATGCTTTTCTTTATAAGCTGGCCCCATATGTCACCTAGTGTTTCACAGTGCTGTGTAGGAGTCGCCTCCTGCCCCTGAGCCAGTAGTCTCCTGTCTCTGGGTTAGAGACAGTCAACTATCCCCAAGGGAGAAGATGTGTCTAGCATTTCTTAATAGAAGCTTGTTATGAGGGAAGAAGCAACACTGAATAGCACCAAAAAAGACCTCAGCTCGAAACGTGGGGATGTGATACCCATTAAGTTCAATGGGGTACATGGGGAAAAAAAAACAAGCAGATGCTTTTTTTTTTCAGGCCACAAAAATTCAGAGAAAAATCCAACAGATAAGAAAAAAGAGCATGGATGAAAAAGGAAGATTGGAAGCTTGTGTTACAGGTTATCCAGCTTTCTGGAATGCTGCAGAAGACCAACACAGGCAAATAACGTTTGGGTTCTGGGCTGTGACTGCATTGGCAGGCAACAGCTGGAGCAGGCTAAGGTGATAGCAGCAGTGTGGGAGGATTTGAAAGGAGACATTACATGCAGAGGGGATGAAGTGTAAGGGCTTGGAAGGAGCAGAGGGTAGCAGGGGGTGTGCAGGAAGTCACAAAATGTAGGAGCTGCAAGAAGAGGGACTGTTCATTCCCCCTTTGGAAGATATTCATAATACACAGATACAGACTTAGAAACTATTCCATGAAAGCTCAGGGTTATGGCACTGACTCCCTTGCAGGCTAGAAAAATACATGCTTGAAAGGAAAAGGCCTTCAGGGTAGGAGGGTTTGTTATTTGGGTTTTTAACTGACAGAATCCACTGCTGACTTGTAAGGTGGGGAGGTATTAACTCCCGAGAAGGAGGAACAAAAGGCAGGGATTGCAATCCTGCAAGAAAAAGCAAGAAGCATTGCAAGTAGAGGTGGGCTGGTCCAGAGTGGGGAGTAAGGATATTCATCGAGTGCTCTGAGATGAAACATGCTGTGTGTTCACAGAGGTGCCTGTCAGTCACGAATGGGAGCAACATTATGACAACCTCTCTTCCAGGAGCAGCAAAGACCAAGTTGTTTTTTTTTTTTTTTCCCTGCAAAGCCATCCAGCAAACTACTGAAATGGGTGTTTTAACAATCAAAGCTAACTGGGAGAGAACAAAAGAACTCCAGATGCAGGTACACACACATCCATCCATCTGTCCATGTCCTCCTATGGCCTTCGATGAGCCAGCTTCCACTTAAAGAAAGCCTTACACCCGTGAGAAAACGAGCAGCAGATTATTTAGCTGCTGTAAAACTTGAAATGAGCTACATTTCGAGGAGGAATATGAAATCTCTGTAACTTGCATGAAAATTTCTGGGTTCCATTAAGTCTAATTCACACGGAACAGCAGAAAAGAGGTTGGATTTCTTTTAGAGGAGCCACTCTCATTTCCTGAATACTGACCTGCTGTCTGGCTGGCTTCCTCTTGAAACACGGTTGTTGCTGTGGCTCCTTGAGACAGACAGGTTCCAGAGGGGCTGTTCTGAAAGCCCATAAGCACATATTATTGCTGCACTTGCTGCTATTCACTTGTCAGTACTTAAAAATACAAATGCAGAGCTGTGCTGAAATGAAAAAGAAAAAAAGAAAAAGGATAACTTTGGTCTGGAAAAAAATTACTATAAGGAAGTTGCTTGTTAAAGAGGAATTTGTTGTTCAGCTGCACTCAAAACACAAGAAAAGGGAAAAAACATTAATGTGTGCCAGGGCAAAAGTACCACTGTCTTGGCAAGAAAAAGAAACACATGCAAGCTTCTGAGTTAGTATTTGAACAATGGGGAAGAAAATGAACTAGAAAAACTGCCTGATGGGCTGCTGAAGCTTCCTCCCCTCCTACACACACTGATTTTTGTTTTCCTATACCCAGATAAGATGAACTAATGGTACAACAAATAACATCTGACACACAAGTTATAAAAAAAAACCCAACACAGTATCAAGAACAGGATTCAAAATGGGCTGAACTTCTTGAATTCAAAGGCAATTAGACAAGTAATAAAAATGTAATCAACTACCACCATTCGTTTCTGCCAGAACACATTAGACACTGAAAACTCTCTGAGCTTTTTCATGGATTTGATATCCCAGGACAGGTAACAGGATGGGAAAAAAATGAACCAAAACACCAAAAGCGAACCACACCCCGAATCCCATGCTGAAGATCAAGGTGAGAAGAAACCCTGAGTCTAGCTGTCACTTATCTGAAGGTTTTCCTGTGTTTGCTTTGGTCATTTACCCTCTGGCTGTGATCTTTAGTAAATTATCCCTAACCTTTCATCTGAAGTCTGCCCTTCCCCAGCTTTATCCCAGGTTCCTAGCCCATCAACTTCTTAAATTTCCATTACCATTTCAGAGCTTTCTTTACATATTGCAGATGAGGGTGAAAATTCCCCATTGCTAAGCTGTTCGTTTGTATTTCCTTTTAATCCTTCTCCTACACAAAGCAAATCATCTAAATACTGCCTCTGTCAAAGTAAGTATTTTAAAATATATATACACTTAACTTGAGGCTGGTGGGAGGAGTGGGCTGCAATTGTTTGCAGACCAAGAGCTTCACTTACTGCATCCTTCTTAGTGTGGTAGGTGCCAGGTACAGAGTGCGTTTAGGTCCTTGCCGGTGCCTGTGATTCCTGACCTTCTACTCCTGGTTTACTCCTAAACACTTCTAAAGCAAGAGCACCCTGTTCAAATCCTCAGTGTTTCCACGTTTGCTAAGCAGCACATTCTATTCGAGAGCACTTTCACTGCAGGTTCAGATTCTCAGAGGCAGATCATACAATGTGCTGGGAAGTATTGGCTGGGGAAAAAAAAGCTGCCGTACATAGCGAGGCTACCGATACCGCACAGCGTATTGCAGTCCGGCAAGAATCACTCATGTCAAAGCCAAGCAGGAATTATTTGCGTGGTTGAGACAAGTAGAATAAAATAGGTATTCTAACTAAATCAGTTTTTAGCAATACCAGGCACAGGTTAATCCTTTGTAAATATGGTCACAGAGTACATTAGGCACCATCCCGCCTACACAAAATGAATGCAGCACGCACTCTGATGTATTACAGAGGCAGGATAAATGAGGGAACTCTTCTGCGTTTGATCTGGTTCTGCTCTGTAATTCAGAGATACTGGAGATGGGTGGTGAGTTTCTCATTGATCCCAAAAGAACCAATACTGTTGAATCCTGTGAAATGTAAGCTTTGTAGAGGATTGGAGGCTATGCACGGAGGACACTGCAGCACTGGGGGCATATTCTCTTCTCGGGAATGTGTGTAACTGGCATTAACAAGAGTCACGCACATCCTGAGGAAACTAGACCCTGTAGCTTAACAATAGTGAAAATCATACCTAGCTCTACAGGCAATTATATCACTCTCATTGCTGCATCTGCATCTAGTTATCAAAGGATAGGTTTCCAGCAGATAATAAATGAACTTGGAAATGAATGCCTTGAGAATTTTGAAACAATGCTAAAATCTGACACACATCAGCTTTTAAAGATGGAGCAAAATGCAGTCACAGCATCACTCTAAGATATTTTAGATAGAAAACACAAGTCTAGCTCATAGATGTGGGAACAATCAATTCCAGGGATTTCCCCCTTCAGCCTCCTGCCCCTTCTTTTCAGCGTTTTAAACCACTTACACCAGTCCTTCTATGAACTGTATTTTGCATATGGTGGAGGTGTTAATGCACAGTTACTGCACAACGGGGCTGTGAATTTTAGTTAATGAAAGCTTTTAAAGGCACAATGAAACCCTCAGATGAAAGGCAACAAAGAAGTGCAAGGAATTATTACAGCCTAGACTTAAGTTTTACTGAGAGCATTCTTATACACGATGGACACAGCATAAATATGTATTATGGACGAGAACCTCTCTGTAAAGGCTAATTCCCACTCCTGAGGCTGCCAGAGACAAGGAGTGGTGGTCTTGTGAGAATAAAGTCTCATAATGTTTTCATCCTATTCCTACCCCCAGGAGCTAGAAGAGGACCCCTGTATACATTCTGAATCCTTAATGAATACCATGGCCATCCCGGCACATTGCGCGCACAATTAGATCGCAAGGACTGCAGACCAGGATGGCTCAGTGAACATTTAAAGGCAGAGGCGAGTATTGGGAAGCACAGCAAATGCTGTAGTTCCAGTCACAGCAGTGTGGCACACAGTAACTTTACACTGTATGATTGTATGCTGTCTATGGAAGAGGTAAGCAAAGGGACAGAAACCTGCCTGGTTTTTTTTCCTTTGATAACTTTTGCTAAAATCCAAGTAATTTTTTTTGTGCATGGCAACAAAAAGGAACAATCGATTGCAAAGGTGAGAAAGGGATAGCTGTCAACAGGATGCAGATGAAAGCTCCAGTAACCCATCTGAAAAAGATCTAGCACCAGAATAAATGTACCGTATCTTACCAGGTTGAAAGAGGATGGGATCTGCTCATCTGAGTGATGGTTTGATCTGTTAGGATAGGAGTGAGGTCTTCAGGTTGAAAAATACTATTGTTTCCTGGGTCTGCATGAGCTGACGCTAATCTAAAAGCTGCATCCCTCTGATCAGCTGTCCTCTTTCACCAGTCATGGTCTAAATGATCTGTAGCCTCTTCATTTTTTTTTTTTAATTGCCTCTGGTCAGAGAGAATATTAACAGCTTTATTTCAGTTATTATTTGCCTGTTTTGCTTAACAGTTTACTCTCAGCGGCTTCAGATTTAACCTTACTTGTTCCCAAATTCATGAAAATACAAAAATGGATTTTTAGATCAGTACCTAATATTTCATAAGTCATAGCAGGCACCTCACCCATACATCTCGTGTTCCACCCTCTTGGTAACTGTATTGTAAGACTCTAACTCACCTGCTTTAAAAGGACTGGCATGTTGAACCAGATGGCCTTTATCCACCACTATAGCTTTTCATGTTATATTCTGCTGCTCCAATTTCTGTGTTTCCCCTGCATTTTTTCAAGACAAAATGCAGAAGTTTAAAGGCTCGTGAGGTTTATGTGATAGAATCTTACTGCTAAGTATGGTATTACTGACGGATTAGTTTAATGCAAGAGTATAATGTAATTTAATTATAGTAATAGTGCACAGCAACAATCTTAGTACTTATGTCGGATTGCGAGACATTCTCTCTTAAAAGCTTCATCATTATTATTTGGTTTTTAGGTTTAGTTCCACAGTATTCCCCCCTCCACAGACATTAAATTAATTTCATAAGTGTAGAAGAAGAAACATTAAGTAAATTGCTCCCATTTTGCCACTGTAAGACTTCACAAGAATTCACAATACTGACTGAAAACCTGTTTTGCATCATGAGACAATAGTCACCCACCCTGTAGTCTTCTGGGCATCTGTCCTCAGACCTGTGTGCTGCAGTTTAAAACGAAATAAAGAAATAAAGAAAAGGAGGAGGGGTGGAGGGGAGGAGGGGAAAAAAAAAATCATTCCACCAAGTCCACCTTTTGTATTTACTGGAGAGTTTTTAATGTAGATTGAGCTGAATTCCTGTGCCAGCCATGAACCATTTCTACATTCATGTAAACTATTGGAGTTCAGGGCTTCAGCTTTTTCATCCCACAACTTCAGTCTGATTTCATCTGTGTCTGACAGCAGGTCTGAAAATCCAACCTACGAAAACTCCTACTTCTTAAGTGTTTTCTATCTGAAGACCACAGAATTTTCCATCAGTTTTAATTTAGCCTCACAACAGCACCAGAAAGACAGAAAAATACATCTTCAGCCAGCACAGCTGTATGCAAAGTGAACATCTGTCCATTGCCAAATTCAGTTTAGCTAATAATAAAAACCCCACACTTTATTTTCCCTTCCAGACAGGACCAGACTGCAGGGGAAAGCCTGGAGAGGATTTCCATGCTTTAAAAAGGGAAACAGGGAGAGCCTGAATTTCCTGAGGTCACTGAGGAAACGTTTGGCAGTGCTAGGAGAAGAGCTCAGTACTTAAGCAGCCGAGATACCATCTTCACAGCCAAAAATGGATGGTTTTTTTCTTCCTGCAGCATGACTGCATTAGCTCTGTCATGGTGACATAACAGCGTAGACAGACAAGGCTCTGTGGATTTTATAGCAACGAAGTTAGATAAGGTTAATTTCTGGTTGGCAGAGAGATACTCTCTTTTTGTAACTGCATCATAACAAAAGCTCTCCTCACCTTATTTCAATAGCAAGAAGCTAGATAATGGGAATTTGCTAAATCACTGCAAATCACTGCTTTTGAGAGAGGGTAACAAAGGTGTACCCCTTTTCTTGAAACTGTGGCAACTGTAAAATAGTCCTGTTATATGCAGACTTGTTGCTATTCACTTACTATTTTGCATAAGGTTTTTTAAGACCCAGTTGCACATGTTTTTGAATGTATGTATTTATTTAGGTGTGAGGCTAAAGCCATAAAGGGGCTTGGGTGCAATACTGCAATGCTTGATTCTTAGGAGCTCTCTGAGCTCAAGAAAACTGTAGCTCCACAAACCCCAGCATCTTTGCAGAGCATGTCTGTACAGAAGTAGGATGTGTGCAAGGGAACTACATTGCCGCTCCTTTTAAGGGTGGGTGGACACATTTCTCTCCCCTTTGACTTCACACTGGGTACGAGTGTGTGGAAGATCAATGCCTGCTGATTCCTTTTAGTGCAACGCACCCAAAAGAGGACATAAATTGCACTAAACTTCTGCAATCTTCTTCAGTAGCCTCATCAGTGTATTTACGAGTAGCTCTATGCTGTGAGAGATTAAAATTCACAGCCCTTTTCTGTTTGATTTTGGGTAACGTTTGAACCCAGGATCAATCTTTTGCAGCAAGTATTTGTTAGAAGCTAGACTATGAACTGTTTTACAATGCCAAGGGCCACACGTCTAAACTATGGCACCCTTGCAAGCTGCAGAAGGAAACATAATTATATACCCATTCCCTTGTGCATTAGTTCTAATGTGCAGCAGAACTCTTCTCTAGCCAGCCTCTGCTACTGCTGCAACACCCTGTACCCAGCAGAAACCTGGACCTTTGATAGAAGTGGAACCATTTTTATACCTTTATGCCTTGGTGTTATTCATACCATTTGCTACCAAAAGCCTCTGCATTCCTTAAAGCTTTGTCTCAGAAGAAGAAAGAAATTCGGGTCAAACTTCCACATCAAAGCAAGCTAGTGGGGGATTTCAACCTTTGTCTTAGCTCCACATCTTAGGTGACTGTTCTGAAGATTTAAGGGCACTAAGAAAACATTGTCCTCTTTGTTGTGTTTTGCATGAAACTTTGTATCAACTAGAAAGCCAGAAGTTGTTCCTAGCCTAAGATCTACTACAGTAAATTAGGTCACCTCAGCTGCTTTTGTAGGCAAGATGATGTACATATGGCAAAGACGCCTGTTCCTGCCATTGATAACACTGTTCCCCTTGCCTATACGTGGGGGTTTGGAAATGAACCTAGAGTTACTGTCTGTTTAAAGTGAAACTTCTGCTTATGAGTCTCTCTGCTATTTTTACCTCTCTTTTTTAATCATTCAGATGTAGTGAACAACTTCCGCGCTGCTGTGAGCTTGACTCCTAGCCTCAAGATCTCACCCTCCCTAGTGTTGTCTGGGTATCAGGTTTTTCAACCCCCAGTCCTTCCTCACAGGTAGGAAGCACATCACAACTCATTAGTAATTTACTGCTACAGTAATTTTTATAATTACTGCCAGGAGGCCTCATTAAATTTGATCTAATGAATAAATATTGTATTTTTCAACGTGATTACCAGAACAGCTTAAGCTGAGTGCCATAAACAATTATTTTCTTCAATACATAGAATGTCAGTGAGTACTGATTTTTATTTTGTAAAGAATTTACTGTATTCCTATCCATGGCTAGCAAGTAATAAATAGCCAGCCCTCTGAAGGGTCAGTTGCCATAGAGCAGATGGCAAAACAGGAATTGGGGGATCTCTTGCCAAAAGGAAAACAATGCATATTAGTGAAGATAAAGGGCTTGTCTGGAGTGCTGCAATGTGAGTCTTTCTCCTAGCTCTCAAGAAAGCAGCCTGCTTTAGTCTGGTGTCTGATTTTGAAAGTGAAAAACTTCAGCACGTATTAGCAGGATACAACAAAGCATTTTATCACGGAGAACTAACGTGAACAAACAATGCCCTATGTTTCTTTTGCTTTTAGATCACTTGAGCAAACATTCTTCTGTCAGGGTTAAAAAAAAATAAACAAACACACACCATGCAGAACCAAGGCTGCATATCAGACTTACCTTCCAGCATCGTTTACACCTTTTTTGGCAGTTGCAGGCTTCAGCATACAGACCTCTCTGAACCGTAACAAAAGGCATGCATTGGCAATGTCTTGGGATATACATCAGAGAGGAGCTCAGAATCAGAACACTCCTCAAATTTCTGCCATCTAAGGATGTTTTCTGCAGCTCCAGTTCTATGGTACCACCTTAGACAGATCCAATTCCATATCTGAGGCACTGAAATAATCATAGAATCAGTCAGGGTTGGAAGGGACCACAAGGATCATCTAGTTCAAAACCCCCTGCCATGGACAGGAACACCCTACCCTAGAGCAGCCTGGCCACAGCCCCATCCAGCCTGGCCTTAAACACCTCCAGACATGGGGCCTCAACCACCTCCCTGGGCAACCCATTACAGCCTCTCACCACTCTCATGCTCGAGAACTTCCTCCTCACAGCCAGTCTGAACCTACCCATCTCCAGCTTTGCTCCCTTCCCCCTAGTCCTGTCACTACCTGATAGCCTAAAAAGTCCCTCCCCACTTTTTTTGTAGGCCCCCTTCAGACACTGAAAGGCCACAGTAAGGTCACCTGGGAGCCTCCTCTTCTCCAGACTGAACAGCCCCAACTCTTTCAGTCTGTCCTCCTAGGAGAGGTGTTGCAGCCCTCTGGTCATCCAGGTGGCCCTTCTCTGGACACACTCCAGCATCTCCACATCCCTCTTGTCATAGGGGCTCCAGAACTGGATGCAGCAACAAAGTTAGATAAGGTTAATTTCTGGTTGGCAGATAATTTTAAAGTGAATTTATCTGTATAAACAAATCATTTTTTTTAATTCAAGCAATTCTTTGTAAAGGTGTGTGAGCAAACCCAGGCTCACCAAGGGCAAGATAACTGAAAGCCTTTTTTTTTTTCCCCTCTTCAGCAGTCATTTTTTAATAAGCTGCCTTTTGTTCTTTGGAAACCTGGGAAGTCTTGAGACTTTAGCTCAATAGCTCTTACTCAGTCTCCTTGCTACAAACTATAATTGGCCTCCACAAAATTTCACTTGAATGAGTACAGTGCAGTGCAGAGCAGTTACTGTCATCAGAACAGCGTCTCTGACTTTCAGCAATATACAACCTTCCCCCTTACACGTTACCTCCAAGTAAACTGTAAGCAATTAACTTTACATAGGACAGTAGGACTAGTTCCACTGTAGTTGCTGCTTCACTCCACAGCATCTGGATTTCATGACACATAACATTAGCTCTCATAAAGTCCCTTTAGTACCTGGGTTTCTGTTGTGACAGATGTGGAGGAAGCTCCGTCTCACCCACGCTGGCTGGCGAACATCTGTGCCTCTGGATAGGCTGTCAAACAAAACACGACCCCTTCATCTCACCAGTGGTGAGATTTGGTGGCATTTGCTGAATGAGCCTTGCACAAAGCAACCACAAAACAGCTTCTTTTCCTCCTTTTTGGGATGCTTCATGACCCAGAAACATGCCAACCACAGCACTGCAGAACAGTACAGGTGAAAAAAGGCAAGTGAAACTGCAGGTCAAAAGGCAACTGTGCCCTGTGCTACTGTGCTCTTAACACTTCCAGTACCTACCTTCTACTCCAATAACTGTATTTTGGAAGGAATAAATTAAACATGGTTTAGGTGCCAGGCAAATGAGAAATCATTGCTCAGAAACTGAAGCAGAATGAAGTTTAGGTTTTTTAACTGTGGGGAGGCAATAAGCATTCTGTACAAACAAAGCTATTTATGACAAGGACTTCTGAGAAGCTCTTTTACAAAATCCATGTCTCCTTGCATATTGTACAGCAAGCTGTGGCATACCAGAAGGAGCAACGATGCTCCAGTGAGGCTGGCTGTCTCACTAGACAGCAGGCAACACTAAGACCTATCAAGAATCACGTTTCCTGATGGATCCCAACATCTTAAACATATAATCTACACAAGGTAAAAAAGAAGCTAGATTTCAGCAGTTGGGCTGAATTACCAAGTTACTTAGGCCTGATATCAGTTAAACTGTTCCTCTCATCTGTAACTTTTCCTCTGAACTGAAAAAAAAAATAAATCAGATGCTAGATATGAACTTGTGGAGTGGAAAACCAGGTGGAAACAAGGACAACATTATCAACTAAACTGCTATAGTATCAGCTCTTAAGTATATTATGCACTGCAGCTTGATCAAAATAGTGAGTAGGCTGAAGAAACAGACTAACTCTGCTTGCAAGGAGAAAGCATTTCTTGCTGAGGATAAGTCTGCATATCTTCATGAAAATTAACTGCAGTCATGTTAGGAACATATGTGTAGTCTGTCCAGTTGTGGGCTCTTCAATTCGAGAGAGATGTTGAGATACTGGAACATGTCCAGAGAAGGGGGACAAAGCTGGTGAGAGGCCTGGAACACAGCCCTGTGAGGAGAGGCTGAGGGAGATGGGAGTATGTAGCTTGGAGAAGAGGAGGCTCAGGGGTGACCTCATTGCTGTCTACAACTACCTGAAGGGAGGCTGTAGCCAGGTGGGGGTTGGTCTCTTCTCTCAGGCAACCAGCAACAGAACAAGGGGACACAGCCTCAAGTTGTGCCGAGGGAGGTATAGGCTGGATGTCAGGAGGAAGTTCTTGCCAGAGAGAGTGATTGGCATTGGAATGGGCTGCCCAGGGAGGTGATGGAGTCACCACCCCTGGGGTGTTCAAGAAAAGCCTGGATGAGGCACTTAGTGCCATGGGCTAGATGACTGGATAGGGCTGGGTGCTAGGTTGAATTGGATGATCTTGGAAGTCTCTTCCAGCCTGGTTGATTCTATGAGTCTATGAATAGGATTTTGGTCTTACAAATGCAGAAAAAAAGCAACTTGGTTAAGACCATACCAGAAGGCTCTAACAGAATAGAATGTTTGCTGTAATAGGCACATAAATACCATATATATACTGGTATGTTTTTATTTACTGGAGATACTTTTCAGAGCTTTGTAGTGCAGATGCTGTTTTCTAGCCAGAGAAACCATTAAAAAATAGCAGTCACTTCTCCCAGAGAAAACTGGGATTATATCAAAGCAGTTTAGTTCTTCACAACAAAACCCTGTTCTTGGTTTCCAATACTAAAATTGTAACATCGCAACTTTTTCATACGAATTAAATGGAAACAGAAATAAAGGGGGAAGAAAAAGCTTTCAGAGTGTTAACTCTCCACGGCAGGAGGAAGCCAGCATGGGCATTGAGCTCAGCACACTCATCCTCTTCTCCCTGTTGAAAGGGACACAAAAAGAACTCTGGCTAAGCATTTATTTTTCTGCTAATGTGAAAGTTTTCTTTTAAAGAGGAAGCAGATTGAACAGAGCACGAGAAAAGAATTTGACTCTGGCTTATTTCCAAAGGTTGTTTTTTTTCCCCCTTTTTTTCTGATGATTCACTGTTATCACTTGTATTCACATTAGAACCAGACTCAAAAAGAAATACTCAAAACTGAAACCAACTCCCCCTCCATGCACCCAACAACAAAAAACCCATAGCACAAAGCACTAAGAAACAGGACCTTTCCTACTGCTAAATTCTGCTAATAAGCTATGTAAGAAGAGAATCACATAAGAGAAGAGCACCTATGCTCATTCACATGAGCAGTAAGATAGCTAAGCCTCTAGATCTGGAACATTAGAGCACATCTAAAGATGGTGAACCTCCAAGGTATACAGCAAACTGGTTGACACTTATTGAACTTCCTCTTTCACTTCAGCTATATAATAACATACAAAATGCCTATTTATCTGAAGTCCAAAGGGTTTAGGTTTTCACTATGCTCTTTCAGACTCTAAAGGCAGAATGGACTGATCATAGAATCAACCAGGTCAGCCTTCCAATAGTTTTATTTTCAAACAGGAGTTTATTTGGATGTTCAGGGAGCAGACTGTAACTGCTAATTCTCTGAAAACATGAACAATACGAATTAATGTATTTGTGGGCACCCTCTCTCCCTCAGCCCTGGTGGCAGTCAGTTGTGAATGCCTGCTTTATGTAGCAATTCACAAACATACCATTTTATGTAGGCATTCAAGCTAAAAAGGAGGCAAAGCGAGGCAAAAGGAATGCTGGTAGGATTGCTTTGTTACTGTGCACACGATTGGAAGAAAATAAGGGTGCTTGCCATAGGCTTCTGTTATTTACACCTCCTGACAAAACCTAACACACAGTTTCATTCCCCTTGCCTTCAGTGATATTATCAGACAGGACAGGATTTAAAGCTAACTTGAGCCCAAACACCAATCTATGATTATAGTAACAAAGCTGGTGAGAGGCCTGGAACACAAACCCTATGAGGAGAGGCTGAGGGAGCTGGGGGTGTGCAGCCTGGAGAAGAGGAGGCTCAGGGATGACCACATTGCTGTCTACAACTACCTGAAGGGAGGCTGTAGCCAGGTGGGGGTTGGTCTCTTCTCCCAGGCGACCAGCAATAGAACAAGGGGACACAGTCCTAAGTTGTGCCAGGGGAGGTACAGGCTGGATGTTAGGAGGAAGCTCTTCACAGAGAGAGTGATTGGCATTGGAATGGGCTGCCCAGGGAGGTGGTGGAGTCACCGTCCCTGAAGGTGTTCAAGAAAAGCCTGGCTGAGGCACTTAGTGCCATGGTCTAGATGAGTGGATAGAGCTGGGTGCTAGGTTGGACTGGCTGATCTTGGAGGTCTCTTCCAACCTGGTTGATTCTATGATTCTGTGACTTTCAGATTTACTGCAGACATACTCAAGGGGAAAGATTGTGTAAGTAGGTCTCAGTGCAGCAAGATCTATGGTACAACTGATTTATTTTTTTTCCTAGTTCAAGGGATCAGCTCAGATACTACTGAAGTGCTACTAATAAAAGAGAGAGGTGCAATACCTTCTTACCCCATCCTGACCATACTATGACTTCTGGTCTATTTTTTTTTACATAACAGAAATGTCTACCATCCTTGCAACTAGAGTTTCATCAATTCTAGCTGGAAGAAAGCCCGTACTAAACAGCAGCAAACAGATCTTGCTTAATATGACTGTAGCTCCACATTCTAGATATGCTTTCTTAAGAATTCAGTATCTGTAATTTCTGATGTCAATCACACTAGGATTCTCAATTCTCCTTTCAACTCCCAGTTCAGAGTCCTACCACTAGCACTAATCATTACATTTTGGGGTTCAAACATACAATTCCCATCCCATTTGCCACCCCTATCCAAGAAGGGTTTGAAGGTTGACACCCTTCTGTGGAGAAGAGGGAGACTCAAGCATGAAAATGCAATGCTTTTCTCTTAATGATTGCAGTTCATACACCCATGTTTAATCATAGAATCATAGATAGAATCATAGAATGGTCTAGGTTGGAAAGGACCTCAAGGATCATCCAGCTCCAACCCCCTGCCATAGGCAGGGACACCTCCCACTAGAGCAGGCTGCTCAAGGCCTCATCCAGCCTGGCTGTAAACGCCTCCAGGGAGGAAGCATCCACAACCTCCCTGGGCAACCCGTTCTAGTGTCTTACCACCCTCACTGTAAAGAACTTCCTCCTAATATCCAGTCTTACCTGTGACTCAATCATAGAGTCAGTCAGGGTTGGAAGGGACCACAAGGATAATCAAGTTCCAAGCCCCCTGCCATGGGCAGGAACATCCTACCCTAGATCAGCCTGGCCACAGCCTCATCCAGCCTGGCCTTAAACACCTCCAGGCATGGGGCCTCAGTCACCTCCCTGGGCAACCCATTACAGCCTCTCACCACTCTCGTACTGAACAACTTCCTCCTCACAGCCAGTCTGAACCTACCCATCTCCAGCTTTGCTCCATTCCCCCTAGTCCTGTCACTACCTGATAGCCTAAAAAGTCCCTCCCCAGTGTTTTTGTAGGCCCCTTTCAGATACTGAAAGGCCACAATAAGGCCTCCTCTTCTCCAGACTGAACAGCCCCTACCTTTTCAGTCTGTCCTCACAGGAGAGGTGCTTCAGTGTTATCTGGCTGCTGCCACTTACGAAACCATAGACTGGCCAGTCTACACTTGCCAGAAAAAGCCAGTATCTTTTAACTCACTGGTTTAGTTGCAAAGGCAAGACCACAAAAGAGCAGCAGGCAGCGTTTCCAAAGTCTTTAGGCTAGCTTATGCCATTAGCCATGCAAAAGCTGCAGTAGCGAAAACCCATAAGAGAACAAACTGGTTTATGCCAGCAGAGGTCAGTGGGTGACTCTGTCGCCAAATGTTTCAGATGCACATTGTGTATTACAGATAAGGTTTCAAAGTCACCCTGGAACACTGAAAGCCATTTTTTGATTAGATGGCAACCATTTCTCCCTTTTTGAGCTCATTAGTCTATCCAAGCAAATGATGCTTTATGTTACTACCTTGCTTTTCTCTTCGAAATACATTTTCAGGTTTCTGGCAGACAAAATAAAGGTCTATTAGCCCATGAGGCTAGGAAAGGAGAGGGGAAAGGCTCCAAAGCTAATGCCTATTTTTAGCTTTTCCATTACAGCTCCCTACACTAATGCTAACTGGCTAAGCAGCTGAGTGTCTTGCTCTGGAATGTACAGTGCGTGCTGTCTGATCAGCCTGTGAAACACTTCAGTGCTCTTAACTTAAATATAATGAAAACATAGTTTGCTTAATAGGTAAGGAAGACAAAAATATTTCACAATTTGAAGAGACTTAATGCTTCAATCTGGATCAATTAAAAATCAACTGAGACGGAGAAGAAACAAATAACATTACTGTATACTAATCTAAGAAAATCTGGTAGTAAGGAGGTTTTGGGCAATTCCATCAGTAGATGGAGTAAAATTTTCAATACAATGGTAGTGTAAACAAGCTTGGGGGTTTATTTGCATAGTTAACACACACCTACCACTGACACTGCTGGCATAGTCACCTCCAGGGATGGGGCCTCAACCACCTCCCTGGGCAACCCGTTCAGGCTCTCACCATTCTCATGCTGAAGAACTTTCTCCTCAAGTCCAGTCTGAACCGACACACCTCCAGCTTTGCTCCATTCCCCTTAGCCCTGATGGCCTAAAAATTCCCTCCCCAGTTTTCTTGTAGGCCCCCTTCAGATTCTGAAAGGCCACAAGGTCACCTGGGAGCCCCCTCTTCTGCAGACTGAACAGCCCCAACTCTTTCAGTCTGTCCTCACAGGAGAGGTGGTCCAGCCCTCTGATCACCCTCTGGACACACTCCAGCATGTCCACATCCCTCTTATAATATAAGGGCTTTAGAACTGGATGCAATATTCCAGATGGGGTCTCACCAGAGCGGAGGGGGAGAATCACCTCCCCTTGACTTGCTGGCCACACTTCTCCTGATGCAGCCCAGGACCCAGTTGGCTCTCCAGGCTGCAAGTGCACACTGCTGGCTCATGTTGAGCTTCTTGTCCACCAGCACCCAAATCCCTCTCCTCAGGGCTGCTCTCCAGCCAGTCACTGCCCAGCCTGGATTTGTGCTTGGCATTGCCTCGACCCAGATGCAGGACCTTGCACTTGGTCTTGTTGAAGCTCATGAGGTTGGATTGTGCCCAACTCTGCAGCCTGTCCAGGTCCCTCTGGATGGCATCCCTACCCTCCAGCATGTCTGCTGCACCACACAGCTTGGTGCAGTAAATAGTGTTCTGAGGACAGCTCCCCCACTCTGCTTGACCACTCAGTTCATTTCCTCTCCCTACAGGTTGGCTTTGTGCGGTCTGACAGTCTCATGTGACTGTGCTCTCTAGACCCAGCTACACTGATGCAAAAGCAAGCAGCACAAGTGCTTGGTACTGTTTGCTTGCAAAGACCCCTAAGCAATATGGTCTGCTCCAGCAGAAAGCTCACAAGATAAGTTACTTAGGCATTTCTTTTCATCTGGCCTGAACCCATCACCTATGTATTTCTACCCTCAGACATTGGGTACCAAACAACTCAATCCAGGCAGCAAGGGTATCAGAGAATGCCTGACTCAGTGACGTGGGGTTGGGGAGAGAAAGGTGTCCTAGTCCCGTTGCTCTCCAAGGAACGATGAGAGTAGCTTACTGCTTTACTTCACAACAAAAGTTAACCTGAAAGGTGGTAAAAATCTAAGTACAGACTTCTAAAAAGCAATTAAGAGGCAAAAACTCTAACCCTCAGTTTATTTTAAAAATAAAACACTTTGTACAGAACTTAGTAGATCTGAGTAAATACAGCAGTCTCAACCATATGACACAAGGGTTTACTTTTAGCACAGTCCTTTCAAGCTCTAGAAGGCAAGCCCAGCAAATAAAAGAAAAATAAAAGTTGCTCTTATCTGTCAGAACACATATGTCTAGAGTTCCTTCTTCATGAAATGTACCTAGAGAGTAAAGCACTCTCCACCTCAGACTGAATAACTTTCACACTACAAAAACAAAGAGGACAGGAGATTTTCACTAGGACAGTTACGAAACTGGAAGTCTGCAACATAAATTTCTTTCATTTCTAAATTCCTTTGTCCTCCCACACACTGATGTAATTCCCAGGAAGGTACAAACTGCAGATCATTTATGTATACACATAGTGGAAATACTCCGCAAGCAGCAAAGTCTAACCCCATGTTTTGTTCTAGCGCTCAATAAAAACAGGCTCGTTCTACTATTCAGCTGTACATTCCTTAGACCATTGCATTCCAAAGCTTATACAGTAGTCTCCACAACCAAAATAAGGGCATTTCTACACTGTGTGGTTATCCTGATGCAATTTTCATGGCATCTCCTCTTCTGCAGCACCAAGCACAAAAGAACCCATCCACAAACCGAATTCTTGAGCTGGTTTTGCTGTACTCACAGTTTGTTAACAACATCAAGCAAAAGAGCGTTCTACAGTCATGTGGAGCCAGCTACAGACTGCAGCACTAACCACTTTCGTAAGTATTCACAAACTGTGTGCAACTCATTACATGCCCCTTTTTATTTATTTTTTGATGAGACAATCAGTCTTCCTCATCTGATATTACAGCCAGAGTGTCTCTTGAGACCATTATGTATTTATGTTTATACTGCTCTTATGCAACTGGAATTCTCTCACTTTGAACTGTAGCTTACTAAGTCCTTGCTTTTTAGGTTTTACCAAGGGAAAAGCAAAATAAAAAGCCAGGCTTGTGATTTCAATGATTATTTGTCACTGTCTCTTTTCCTAAATAAGGAAATTCAAGTTACCACCTTTTGACCACTGGTGGCGAGCCAACAGCCATACCAACAACTATCCCTCTACTTTACTCAAATCCTGGTCTGGAAGCATCCCTCTTCCCCTGGACCACTGCAGTAGTTTGTCAGTTGCAGGGAGAGCAGGGAATAAAAGAACCCACAAAACCAGTAATTCAACTAAGGGTATTCTGGTTTAGACAGTTGTCACTCCACAGCATATACCACCAGTATGCTCCTATCACTGTCATCACCAGGCAGTGCTGCTAGTGCTGGTGCTGTGGAAGCTTTCAGCACTGGCATCACGTGAGCAAAAATAAGAAGTGCACCTCCAGCTGCTTCTGCTGCAGTTTTTAAGTTACTCAGGTAATCATCCTTAAAATGGCCAATATGCACTTTGAGTACTCTATAGAACCAAGTATTAATGCTTGGAGACCTTTTGAATGCAGTTTTTAGGGCTTCCTGTTTGAACTTAAGAATGTGTTGTTGGTTTAGAGAATTCTTAGCTTCTATTTGATCATTTATGTTCAGGTAAGATCTGTATTGCAGCAGAAGTTGGCATGAAGCACATATCCTTTACTGCTTGGTTCCGTGGGGAACAGTGCCCTGAATTTTCAGCATATCAGTATCTTTTTGTGATCAACTTGAAAGCATATATAAACCTGAAGCACAGATCACTGCATGAAAATAATGGCTTAAAGCCCCATCTCCTTTCAGGAAGAAGAAAGAAAAAAAAAAAAAAAAAGAGTTATTGGCATGAAAGCAAGGACTGGTGCTATCTGATTTGCAAAGTTTCTAAAAAGAAAACAATGGCATGTGCACAAAGACTATTAAACAGATCTTCCAAATATGATTTGAACCGAGGCAAGTGAAAATTCTTTATCATTTTTTACCCAACAGGGGAGGGAAAGAAGGCACTAGCTTTGGAATTTAATTTGATTAAAGGCGATTCACTGTAGGCAACATGACATTGGTGAAAGAGTAATGTAATTTAAAGGCAGTCAGAGCTTCAGTCGTCCATTCCAAGTTCTTGTTTCAGACTGAAAAGACAAACAGAAACAAAAGTTAGCTTGTAGCAAAATAGTCTGGAAATTCTTCAGACAAATTAGTGGAAGCCCTGACAATAAACAAAGCTAAAGCTGAGAGCCAGAAGACAAAACTGGATATGCCACTTATTTTGGTAAGAACAAACATGTCAGAAAAATCTCATGGCAAAACTCTCTAAAGGCAGAATGGACTGATCATAGAATCAACCAGGTTCGAAGAAACCTCCAAGATCAGCCAGTCCAACCTAGCACCCAGCCCTAGCCAATCAACTAGACCATGGCACTAAGTGCCCCATCCAGGCTTTTCTTGAATGCCTCCAGGGACAGTGACTCCACCACCTCCCTGGGCAGCCCATTCCAATGGCAAATCACTCTCTCTGTCAACAACTTCCTCCTAACATCCAGCCTAGATCTCCCCTTGCACAACTTGAGACTGTGTCCCCTTGTTCTGTTGCTGGTTGCCTGGGAGAAAAGACCAACCCCCACTTGGCTACAACCTCCCTTCAGGTAGTTGTAGACAGCAATGAGGTCACCCCTGAGCCTCCTCTTCTCCAGGCTAAACAACCCCAGCTCCCTCAGCCCCTCACCACAGGTGCTGTGATCCAGGTCTCTCACCAGCTTTGTCACCCTTCTCTGGACACATTCCAGTATCTCAACATCTCTCTTGAATTGAGAAGCCCAGAACTAGACACAGTACTCAAGGTATCTTGATATTTACCTGACCAACTGGGATGTGAAGAGCTCTCCTCCTAGTTTTGAGCTGCTTATCCCATTTAGTGCAGAGCCATGCCACTAACAATGGCATACTTACCTTTTCAAGTAGGCATGGACGTTGTCATAGCCATGGTACTTGGCCAGATAGACCAGGACACCTGTAGCACATCGGCCATCTCGCTGTCTGCAGAAGCTACAGTTGCAAATTCCACGGCAGGGTGGGCACCTCCAGGTCTAGATAAAAGAGCCAACGTGCCTTTTAACAAACTAACGCCAGACACCATTCACACCCACAACTTCAAAGAGGGCCCTGGCTCCACACCGAGCTCTGCAGTGAACATCAGTGCTGCAGAAGCTGCCTAAACTAGCGCACAAGGACATACTCTTTAGCCTGGGAGGGATTAAACTCTCACACAGCCACAGTAAGCACTCTGCTCCCAGCTCCTGAACTACATCACAGCCCACAACAGCAGTACTTTGCCCATCCACATTACTGTTCCTTTCCACTGGGCATTAAGTACTAATGTAAAGCCAAGTGAAAACACTACTCTCATGTTTAAAACACAGAAGTGTTTTGGCAGCTGCCCTCCTCTTGTAGGTTACTCCTGCAAATAAAGCTACAGAAGTAGTAACTGCAACACCTTCTACACAACACGAGCCTGTGGTTCGGTCCGAGTCAAACCAGGACTGCACTATGTACTATAGCAGTATAGGCAGTTCTGCTAAAAGCTCATTCGCTACGAGTAACCGACACACTTCTCTGCTCAAGTTAAGCACAATGAAGTCGAAACTCCAAACTGTCTTACCGGATCCAGCAAGGCCGTTCGGACATCTTCCCCATACCTATTGCGGAGGCAGGGCCCGCAGAACTGTCCCCGTACTCCTACGCAGTCGGGGTTACGGCAGTTTGTCTTGGTGTCTGTGGTTTTTTGGCGACACTGATGACAGGTGGATCCCTAGAACAGGGATTGAAGATGGCTCTTTAGTTAGAGGAACTCAGGCACACTTCTCCCAAAAACCCCTTCCTTCCCCTCAGGTTGAGAGAGTCTGCTGGATGCTAAACCACAAGCAGGGAATAGCAAGATAATTACTTCCCAAAACATGCATTTCACAAAGTTGGAGTGTACTTACCGTGGCCCTGTTATACACTTTGTCTCTAGCAGACCCACAGATGTTATTCAGCTCCTCAGCTGTTATCTCCTCAACAGGGCGCACAACGTGTGGAAAAGCCATGGCACCACGGTGACCCCTCCTGGGAGTTTGGGCTTCATGCTGAATAGTGAAGGCAATACTTTTTTGTATTAGTTTCAGTAAAACTTCTACATAAACAAGCAGGATATTCAAAGCAATGCCAAAGTCTCAAATACCCACTGTGTACTTAAGAGGGAACACATCTGCCTGAAGGCAAATAATATGGATGCAGCTTTAGCACCTTCACTTCAAGGTGCAGAAACACTACTGGATCTTGCTTAATTCCTGCTGGAGTGCAAGAGGAAGCGACTTACTAAGCATAAGGGAGGGAAAATGTTCTTTTCCTGTACTTCTTCCCAGGCTATGGCACACTGAAGATTCTGATCAGCTCTGTATGAATCGCTATTTTCTTAAAAGGATTGAGGAAAAAAAACCAACAACAAACAAAAAAAAAAAAAAAAACCCAAGAAACTCAACATACCTCCAGGTATTCATCGGACATCTTTCTTCTTCTTACCAAGATGTACCGGTCATCTTCCTCTTCTGGTAAAGGAGTAGGAGGACCTTCAATTAGGGACCTGGATCTTGTGTGAGGCCGTGAACTTCTGTCTGGGTTCCTCCTCAAAGCACTTCTGGGTAGTGAATGCCTTGGAAGTCTTTTTGGTCCCTGGAAAAATATAGAAGTTTCTAATGAGAGGTGAAAACCCAGACAGCTCCTGTCCATACTATGGTTGTTACCCACTAAAGACTTGCCTTCCCTCTGTCTTTCCCAAAGATGATGTTGTCCCACTCTGTCCCAGTCAGAAAACGTTAAGGTAAAAAACACTTCAGGAAAATTAATCTTGGACATCCTGCTAGCTACAAAGAAATACTCAAAAGCAAATCTGTGTACATGAAGGTAGTAAGATACAGTAACGCCTCCATGCAGCAGCAGAACCAGTTTGTGAGGGGTTACAACTCTTAGCATCATTCCCACTTCACACAGGTAAGTTAGCAGTGAAGGTCATTACACTGATGATTCACCACAATCCAGGCTTCTTAACTGACCTAGATAGGTGAAATGTCAGGGTTTTTTTCAAGGCTCCAAACTTGTAAAATATTCAGGCTTGACCTTCAAAGTCTGAGCTACTCCCCTTACCTTCAGCCTTTGTTTAAATATGTATTTACACAGCACGTTGGTTTAATTTTATTGGCCTGGGGAGACATCTAACCCTCATGAACTGCTTTATACAGTTGCAAATGCAAAGAACTGCACAGCAAGGATGCCTGTTTTGGGAAGCAATAACATTCTGGACTGGACTTTGATTTACAGGTCTTATTTTTTAATTGAGATTCCCATTTGTAACGTCAGTATTTGAATCTCAAACCTGAAGGCCAATGTAGTACGTTTTTACTTACCTGACTCACAGCTGGCAACGACTTTCTTCCATCAAAGATACCAGAAACATTTTGCAACTCAGCCATTAGTTTTGCAAGCTAACAAGGGAAAGAAAAAGGAAGCAGAGCCTTAAGAGGGTGTTTATGTGCTATTACAGACTATTAGATTAGGGCAATTGGCTTGAAGTACAGTTACTTAAAGGCAATGCAGTCACTCTTCAACTTTTTATGTCCATTTT
Source organism: Tricholaema leucomelas (assembly GCA_013400475.1). Taxonomy (NCBI): domain Eukaryota; kingdom Metazoa; phylum Chordata; class Aves; order Piciformes; family Lybiidae; genus Tricholaema lacrymosa; species Tricholaema leucomelas. Next base: position 358,569 of record WAAF01015783.1, on the reverse strand, counting down.
TATTTTAGTGACTGCATGTAAGCTGAAAACGCTCAAACTTCTGTTGTAGCCCTATTCCTTAGGCTACTGAAGCACTTAACCTATGGATTTTCACATGCCAGTGGACATAAAGTATCAGACTTTAATATTAAAAATGTAAATTCTTCTTCATGCATTCACACGATTCTCTCAACCAAAAAGGACCCCTAAGAATTGAAGGGGTGGAGAAGGGGGAGGAAGGGCATCCAGGAAGGCACTGAGTACTTGCCATTGCTTTGTTTTCTTTGATGTTTAAAGCTCTTTTTTCTAAAAACATGGCACCATTTTCTTCTGAATCGGAGTCTGAATCTGGAGCAGGCGTTTGCTGTTCAGGAAGAGGTTCCATCTCAGCCTTCCTCCTCTCTGATCTTCGAGGTGTAAACTTCATGACTACTTTTAGAGGAACAGAGCATTTCTGCCTTCTCTGAGCTACTTCACTTGCAGCACTTTTGCCATTCTTCTCTGAATCTGATTCCAGTTTCTGTCAACAAACCAGAATGAAAGCCTATGAATTCAGGGGAGTTGCTCTGCAATTAAATACAGTTTGAGAGTGCTTAAGAAGACTAATCTAGACATCTGCATCTCCATTCCCAGTGCTATAGTGGGCTTTTTGGTGTGCATTTGTGTTCTGTGGCTTGGTTTGAGGGGTTATTTTTTTGTTTGGTTGTTTGTTTTTTTTTTCCTTTTTTTGTTCATTTGGTTTCTTCTTTGGAGGGTGCAGGGGAAGAAGAGAAGGGGCCTTGAAAAATAAAAAACAAACAAACAACAAAAATAAAACAGGTCCTCAGGGAGAACAACACACATAGGAAAAAGGAGCTTGATTTCAGTCACAGCAGTCTTACCTGTCACCTGCAGGTCTAACAGCAAATACGATTTTTATGTGAGAAAGGCAATTGCCTTTAAAGGGCTTCATTCTGCAACATATTCTATTTGGCTGTAAAAACTAAAATAATCCACTATACAGTCCTCAGCACAGGGTCAAACTCAGGCTTAGAAGCTGCCAGGAACAGTCATCTCACAGTATCAATGATGAAGTTAAAGCTTCATTCTACGGCCAATTAAATAATTAATCCCACTACTTTATTTTTGAAGTTCTGATGCCTTGCATATAACCTTTGCAAGAACCAGGGGTTCTGCGAGGATAGAAATTAATTTCTTTAGTTAAAGGTCCATTTTGCAATAGGGTTTGACTTCCAGGTTTACTCAGTAAGGTCGTTAACAGGCTTCCCACTTCACATGCATGAATCTCAGATAGCAATCCTGATTTGCAGAGAGGTCTGCAAAAGCAGACACGTTGTTCTAACTGCCTATTTTATGTAGTTACTGATTCTTTTTTTTCCTTATATATCCATTCCAGATTTGTCTCCTGTTTATTCCCTTTACTGTTGTGTATTACTTAACTCAGACATACCTCCTTCCCATCAGATTTTCTTTCCTTTTCTAGTCATTCTTCAGCATGTTAAGTTACTAAAAAACCCATTTTATGCCAAACATGGTACTACTTCTGTTTTCTCTACTGGATACCAACTGTTAGTGTTTTCAAGCAATAAAACTGGTCTTGCACTGATGTTAAGGAAAAGGAGGAAGCCAGGTTTCACCACCTATCTCTAATTATCTACTGCTAAAGTAGTACAGCATTTTCTGTTACAGTCAAAGTGCCAGCCTGAATGGATGTCAATATATACTGGAGTTTTAATTAGGTTTCCTAGATTCCATGGGCTACCACTAACATTTCATATTGAGGAAAATATGGAAGAGTCAAACAATAATATACAGCAAGCACAGATTTGAGAGCTATAATGTTTCAAAATGCACGTGGCAGATTTTATTCTGAACATGCAAAGGTCAGAAGCTTGGGAACTTTTAATGCAAGAAAAGTAAAACTATGGTTACTTAAGTTGTACATGCAATTAAATGCTGCTTCTTTGTAACATTTAACTTTCCAGATGAAGCTGCCATCATTTTCCAATTACCAAAGTGTAAGAATTTAAAACTGCAAACTAAAATCAACTGTCTTACCAATGCATCTTGAATCTCCTTTTCTGAAAAGCCAGAGAAGGATTCATCATCAGAGGCTTCATGAAAAATTTTTGCCATTTCTTCTTTAGTATCCGTCTTAAACTTGCGTTTCTACGAAGAATAAAATATCCTTTAACTGAAGTTGTATAGAAAATGATTCTCAAATGCAGTATAAGCAAATAGCTTTTAAAATAAAGAAATAACCCAAACAGTTAAGGCATTTAACAAGAGGTTTCAGAACTGCAGTTGCAAATTATCAGACATGTTAGATTAGGTGACATTTCAAAGGCTAAAATAAATAGCTAATCTGTTTCCAGCAATTACCACCTAGAAGCACAAGTGATGAGCAAAATGAAATTACAGCATATAACACAGATTTGTAACTACTAGACAAAAATGTAAGCAAAGAGGTTTTAATTGTGCACAAAACATTTACTAGCTTTACACTTTTCGCAAGCTTTTCTATCACTGCACATTCAGTTTTATTTGTTCTTGTACTCTACTTACTGTGTTTGCAAAATTATCAGAACCAAAACTGTCACAACTGTCATCAGAGGATGAGGATGTTTCCATGGGAATCAGTTTCGTATTTCGGAACGCTGTGAAGTTTCTCCTTCCTGAACAACGGCGCTGTAAAAAGACCATGGCAGCACTTAATAAAAGAGAGCTACTGCAGCATCCTAGCTTTTAAGAACATTCCTAAATCGAAGTTTAGGAGGCTTGAACATTTTAGGGTGTTTAACAGCCTTGAATACAAGGCCAAAGAATTATTGCCAACTTCAAAATAAATGACCAAAGTTAGAAATGGGAAGACTTCCTGCTCTCATACATTTCTGATCATTGTTACAGGTGAGTTTTGTTCAGAGCAATTAGAAAGAATTCTTTTATACAACCAACCAAGCACAAACAGACACAACATTTATACCCTACCTTCTCTACTCATTCTAGACAATGCTGGAAAAAGAAGTACACAGTACATAGAACTACACTTTATTACTTCTTGCTTGAAGCAAACTCATAATGTAACTAAGGAAGGGCTATGGATCATATCCTTAGGTAAAATAAGCTTTGAAACAACGGTCCTAGACACAACAGCTTGCCGTTTTGTTGAATTTTATTACCAAGCTGAAACACTTTTCTGATGGGCTTCAGATTTTCACTTCCCAGGGAATGTTTCTCTTAACCACCCCTTTTACCTCCCCTGAGCGGCAGCAACACAAAGGCCAAACCTGCTGCACCCACACTCTGGTGATGCCCACGTCAAGTACTCTAACCTTACAAGTTCACAGGCCCAGCCAAACGCGTTTTATAAATGCAATTTCAATGGTAACTAGCCAGGGCAATTTAAACACCTCCGTCCTCTCCCCAGCACCGTTCTGTACGCTTCTCGCTGGAGTGGCACCGCAGCACTCCCGAGGCTTGCCCACGCCTCACGCCATTGCTGGTGCTGAGGGGGACCGGAAAAGCTTCCCGACCCCGGCACGGATGTGTCCTTAAACACAAAAAGGTCCGTTTCTGGTGCCGCCTTCCACCCTAACGGACGAAGGGGGTCGGGGGGAAGAGGGAGAAGAGGCTGGGGGCGCCCAGACGGAGAAACTCCGCCGCAGCAGGCCGAGCCACAGCGAACAGGGTCCAACACGGGGCCGGTCAGCGTTACGAAGCCCAGGCCAGGAGACCTGCATCCACCACAGGCACTCAACATCCCGTCTCTGGCGCGACCCCCTACCAAGGCCGCTGGCGGCGCTCCCGGCCTCCCGTTCCCGCCAAGATGGTGCCGCCCACAACAGGCGCCCCGCGGTGTCGTCCGCCCCCGCCGTGAGGCGCCTCCCACCCACGCGCGCCTCGCTCGCGCCCGGGCGGCCCGGTCGCAAGTGAACAGCAGGGAGCAGAAGGCAGGGAGCAGAAGGCAGGGCGCTAGGAGGCTGGTGTCTGGCCGCCTGATCCCGGCCAAGCGTGGTTCCGAAGCCAGGCCTTCCAACTCGGCCAGGAAGGGGAGGACACCGCCGGGCCAAAACACCGTGGCAGAGCAGCAAGCCCGTGGCTGCCGGCCTGCGTGGCAGCGCTGTTCCCACATCACCTCCCCCAGGCTACCCGTCGAGTTCTAGCCCAAAGACTCCCCCAGCCCGTTCGACCTCACCACAGTCCCGCGTGTCTCTGGAGCGCGCGGTCACAAGCACCACAGACTGTCTAGCACCACTGCCACCGAACCGCAGCCGTGTCGCGAGCCACCCCCCGCTGCGAGCAGCGCTCACCTGCGGGCGCGACAGAGCCATGCTGGCAGCGGCGAGGCGAGCACCGGTGAACTGAAGGTTCGCGCCAAAGTGGCTGGGGCTGCGGGGGGCGGGGCCCGGCTGCGCCTTTCCCGCGCTGGCGCCCACGTCCTGGCAGATGCATCTCAATCGCTCGGGATTTCGGCCGCTCGGCGTGTCTGTCTTGCGACCGTCCACCCATCTCTGCTGAGGACTCCATTAGTTATTTCGAGGTGTCCCCAGAGGGGCTAGACGCGGGCCCCGTGTTGTTTTTTCTACTAGTGGTAGGGTGTTTGTGGAGCTGCAAGGACCTGCGCTGTGGCGCGAAAAGCTGCCGGCTGGAGCGCCGCGGGACTAGCGTGCCAGGGGGGAGGGTTGTGGGGGGCTCGGGCTGGGGAGGAGACAGAGGAGCTCCGGTGGCTCCAGCTCGCTGTTAGAGAGTTGGTGCTTTTACGTGCTGGGTCTGTGCCCAGCACTCTGGTGTAAAACCCCACACCTGCTCGTGTCCGGGGGCAGAGGGGGCTCTCCGCGAAAGGTAACCAGGGACCTGTGACACAGCTGTCCCCGGGGCTGCGGCAGTCTCACTGAGCTGCCCGGCGTGATAGGAAAAGAGCAGGCCACTAGGAAACTCACCCAACAATGGGGACGCTTTCCTCTGTTGCCCCATTAAATGGGGTGCTTCTTTGGCGGGCCACGAAGCGCACAACTCCGCGCTGAGCGTAAGACTGCGGGTGGTACCCCGTTGTCAGTGCTCCCTGGGAGTGCAGGAGCGTTAACTTGGCTGTGCTGCCCTTTGCAAACAAAGCCTTACCTGAAGACAGGCCAGAAGAAAACATCAGTGATTATAAACCGGTTTATGTGACTTTGGTAACGACGCATTAAATCAAATGCAGATGTTAAAACAGCAAAGTAACAGCTGTGAGACCAGTATTTGGCAGCATTAATAACAGGAGAAGCCCTGAAGATGTGTGGGGTTTGTGGCTTCGTTGTTTGCTGTAATCCTCCATTCATCCTGTGGTTTGATCAGGGCTCGATACCGGCGCAACTGTAGCTGATGTGCGTTTCCAGGTGCCTTCCCTGCAGCAGGCGAGTCCGCGTTGCTGTCTGCACAAGGGGAGGCCCCGCACACGTGCAGCCCGCAGCAAACCTGCATCTCTGTAAAGCAAACCAGGAATCATCTCTAAGGCAAAATCTCTAAATAGGCTGCAGCACAATTGAGTACAAGAGCCTTTGCAGAGGTTTTCTGTGGGTATTGTTCTTCCTGTGTGTGCTGCAGTCTGTTGTGTAAAAGAATCTCCATTTAAAATAAGCCCATAATTACATACCTACCTGCACCACTGGCTTCTCAGTGCGTGCACAAAAGCGTATGAACTACGCACAGTTTTCTCCACACTCTAATCCACAGTAGTGGCGGATTCCACCCAGATAGTTTCCAACCAAGACAGCTTGATTGGAATGGGTGACTGCTTCTTGATTTTTTTATGTAATCTTATCTCTCTCAGAAAACAAAACAAATCACAAGTACCAGTTTACTTACATGGGAGAAGAGATCCAGTTTCTCAGCAGCAACAGCCCATTCATGATAATCAGGATATTACTGGAAAAGTAGCCAGCTTTCACAGCTTTTAAAAGCATCACATGGAATGTTACGGAGTACTGATGGAGCTAGCTGAATCCAAACTTCAGACTGCAGTTAATTTTCCATTTAATGCTTAATGGAAACAGCATTCTTCAAACAATGTATCTAGTCAAGTGGCTTTAAAATTAATAGTCCAGAGCAGGAAACTGGCCCTGGGAAAATTTGTGAACTGTGTTTTCAGCTTTTTTTATTGTAATATGGGGGAAAAAAATACTTAATTGAAACCTGTGCATGTCAGGTCACATATTTTACAGAGGACTGGACAGAAAGGGGCAGGAAATGAAAAAGATACATGGGAAGTATTTGGAGGACAGGAGCCTCTCTTCTGTGATAAAGTGCATGGTACCAGAAAATGAAAGTCTGTATCTCATGAGATGGCTGTTGTGACCTGTACTGCTGTCATTTCTCCTGTTTCCATCTTCATGCCACTTACGCCTCTGTTCCATTCTGCAGGGCCCAGATGCCCTTGGTGGGTAAATACAACAAATGTTCCTAATTGGCTTTACCATGACTGAAAAAGTTTCTTAATGTTTGTGGAGACATAGCCAGCACCACTGTCCTACATCCAGCTGTTTACTATAGGTGAGGGCATGCAAGGCTGAATCCAGGTAAGCATTACATTTTCAGCCACATTTAACTGAGACTAGGCAAACATGAGTGGAAGAAAACAACCTTGCCCGTTTGCCCCCCCTGGTCTCCAGGTCTTGCCTGTCCAGTGCCACTTAGCCTTTCCATGTCCCCTCCTGCCCAGCTGCAGGGAGAGCTCAGCTGTCAGGGCTCATATGTCAACAAAGATTACCTATAGAGTATTTTACCAAGTGTTTAAAAGAAAACAGTATCTTAAATTCTTGTCTGTCCTTGAAGTGAGTTGTTAGTACATGGTAGCAGCCCTTGGAAGACCTGCTAAAGGAACTGGCTAATATTGTAGAGGAGCGTGCAGTAGATTGGGCTTGCAACACTTTCCTCATTCATCTGGCGGGGAATCAAAGTTGTTTACATATTAGAAGCTTCAAGCACTAGCATGAACTTCTGCCTTTGACAACAATAGCTCCATTGTCAGAAACGGTAATGTGACCTTTGGTCTGCTGGGAGGAGGAACAAGCTCTGCTTCCTATGTCACCCCACAGATTCTGGCCGTTGGACTCATAACACAGCAGTGACTACTGCTGCCCCATCCTTGGCTCTCCTGTGTGCTGCTTCTCTTAACCGAGGACAACACACTTTCTGCTATAGTTTTGTTTTTCTTCTTCTTTTACAATATTGAGGAAATACATCTCTGCCTGTCTAAACCAGCATGTTTGTGTGGTGCTAGTAATTACTATGATGGGACTTGCACTTCAGCAGTTTCATAAATGCAGGCGTTTAGAAGAAAGGGAGAGTCTGGACTCTTATGCCCACAGAGTACCTGCAGCACAATGCAGTAACATGCACGTTAGCTTCACAGAAAAGAGTAAGATTGCAGCCACTAATGACAGTAATTAAAAAATTTCTGTAAGAGCTGTCCAATCACCTCTTTATCTGAGCAAATTATAGTGTGTTATTGAAACCGTTCGTGCAATAAAACGAAGCTAAAAACATTTTGCATTAAAATAATCAGACATTGATTTATGATGTAAATTGTAAATCAGTAACCTATAACCCACACTAATTGCTTTTCTGTCTCTTGAAAGGTGTATTTCTGCAAAAGATCTGATCAAGCATATGTATTTGTTCATGTCCCCCTCCAGTGGCTAACACTACTACACAAAACATAACATGAGGTTGTGCTGGTTTTGGTTCGGACCCAGTTAATTTTCTTCATAGTAGCTACTATGGGGCCATGTTTTGGATTTCTGCTAAAAGCAGTGTGGATAACATAGCAATGTTTTAATTGCTTCTGAGCAGTGTTTGCACAGCATCAAGGCCTTTCCTGCTTTTTGCTCCAGCTCACCAGTCAGCAGGCTGGGGGGGGCACAAAGAATTGGGAGGGGACACAGCTGAGACAGCTGATCCCAGCTGACTGAAGGGATATTCCATACCATATGATATGCTCAGCATATAAACCTGGGAGTAAAAAGGAAGGGGAATGTTTGGAGTGATGGCATTTGTCTTCCTAAGCAGCCATTATGTGTGACAGAGCCCTGCTTTCCCGAGATGGCGAACACTTGCCTGCCAATGCTCTATGAGGAGACACTGAGGGAGGTGGAGTTAACAGGTTAGTAGAATCATAGAATCAGTCAGGGTTGGAAGGGACCACAAGGATCATCTAGTTCCAACACCCCTGCCATGGGCAAGGACACCCTACCCTACCTAGATCAGGCTGGCCAGAGCCTCATCCAGCCTGGCCTTAAACACCTCCATGGATGGGGCCTCAACCACCTCCCTGGGCAACCCATTCCAGGCTCTCACCACTCTCATGCTGAAGAACTTCCCGCCCAGTCTGAACCTACCCATCTCCAGCTTTGCTTCATTACCCCTAGTCCTGTCACTCCCCGATATCCTAAAAAGTCTCTCCCCAGTGTTTTTGTAGGGCCCCTTCAGATACTGAAAGGCCACAATGAGGTCACCTCAGAGCCTCCTCTTCTCCAGACTGAACAGCTCATTGTGCTTTAAGTTCCTTATTAGTAAAGGCTGGGAGCAAATACATCCTACACATAGAATTGAAGGTGATCATGGCTACTCCTTCTTGATACTATGACACAAACTGGTGAGACCATACAAACTGTGAAAGAGAAGGAAACCCAAAGGAATACATACAGGCCAGGGAGAGAAAAAAGTGCAGTTGATAAATGCCTCTAGGAACCTATATTCATTATCACACTATCAGAATGGCTGAAATGTGGGCAGTTTTGATAGAAATTTTAATGATTGTTCTAACTCTACATCGTAGGAGATCACTCTGAGCCCAGAGCACTGTGATGAACATTATGGGAGTGTAATTACAATGCTCATTTGAGTATCTTGTAGCCATTCCACAAAATGCATTAAAAAAAAAGATAAGGTGGATCAAAAGTAACTGTTGTTGCTATACAGTGGTCACTTTTAAAAGCTGAAATCCTGGCACTTTCAATCTTGGGCTTTGATTGGTATTTCCCTTTGAAAACATGAAATAGATTAAGAGATGTCATAAAGAAATTGCTTACAAAATGTTCTGCAAATGCGTAGTTGTGGGAAACAGGAGGATATCAGAAAATAATAAAAAACGCTTACTGCAGCCTGGTTTGTTGCTGGATTTTTTTCCTTTTATATAAGCTTCACCTCCGCCTCTGTGAATGTTGATTTGCATTGTCCCCACCAGCCTTTAGTGAAACACATCGTTGCTGGGAGAGGATGGCAGTGGGGGTACATGTCATGGCTTAACCTTCTCCCCAGAAACCTTTCTCCTGGCAGCTTCCACAGAAAGGAGGTAGTCGTGGGACAGGTAGAAAGCCTTCCCGGGAGCTTGCTACAGTCTGCCAAGAGGTCTCCAGGGTGCACTTCAAGGTTTCAGGCTCTTCTTGTGTTTGGGTTTGGTTTGGTTTTACAGCATAAGGGAAATGCTCTGTCTCTGCTGCAGAGAGCTCTTACCTTTCTTGCCAAGGCATGAAAATAAATGTATATGTTGAGCACCAGGTATATCAAGTCTCTTAATTTTACATAGCAAAGTGTTCATGTGTGCAGTTCAGCAGCACCTGTGAAACCACCTAAATTAAGCTTCTAAAGGGAGGTAATCAACCCTGGAAGCAGGCGAGTGATGGGATTAGGAACAGTGGGATGTGGCTGCGGGAAGTGCAGGTGGTGCTGGGGTGGCAGCTGCAGAGGGGGGCCCCAGGCTTTACTCCTGGCTCTCAGCAGCCCTAGGCTGCTGTTGCCTCCCATCGCCATTCCTCCATCCTCCGAGATGCTCATCACAAATGCCCTGTATTTACACGTACTCAAGCACGACCTTGACAGAGCCTTATTACTGCTATTGCCATAATAAACTTCTCCTAACCTCTAGCTTTTTGCAACAAACTGGCTTGAACTGCTAAGCTTTGGCACTTAGACAAGAAAATTATGTGAAACCCCTTCTATGGTGGACATATATACAGACACATTCTGCCAGAGGTAATTTGCAGAGGTAGCACTGCTATTTTTTATCATTTTAAGGATGCAAGGTGTCAGGAGGTCTCCCGGTTTGGAGGTTTTCCACAATTACAAAAGCAACTGCCCCTCCTTCCCATCCTAAAGTAGTATCAGTAATAATAATACAAAAAATAAGAAGAAAAACAATAATAATGTGCATTCTCTGGTGTAGTCACAGAAATCGAGTGCCTATCTTTGATGCACAGTCCAACATTCTTGGCAGCAAGTTTATAGAAAGTCTTAACGCTGACTGAGGGTTTGATACTCAGCAGCTGTGCTGCAGAAGAAGCAGTGAGAGGTGCTCTAGACAGAAGCTGTTGCTGAGAGTGAGGAGGGAAGAGGGACACAGAGGGTTTGCACAACTTCTGCTCCTTAAATCAGCCTAGTAAGTTTCCAGGCAGGGGTCAGCATATAAGGTTTTGCTGTGTGCCCAAGGAGGCTGGCATTGCTGTCACATATGACCAATTGCTAGAAAATAATTAGTGGGAGCAAGTTAGAAAAAGTGCAGTACCAAATATTTTCTTTTAAAAGGAAACCGTGTCCAAACCCCCACATCCCTGTTTCACACCAGTGCCAGCTAGGAAGCAGATTCTTGTGCGGCATTAGCTCAGCTTTGGCAGCACCAGGGAGAGGTGTCAATGTGCACTCTTCCCTCCCAACTGAACGGGAACTGGGTTTGCTTTCTCTAGCGTTTTACAATATCAAATAATCAACCAGCAGCAACACCCATGAATGCTAGCACTGCAAACCATTCCTCCTGGGAGCATGGCAGCACGGCATCACTGAAAATTGGGTGTAGATAGGCACATAGACAGGAACTGGCATCTCCCTTGCTGCAGTAAGATCTCAGCAGCAGCTGCACATGATGACCAGGACCCATGGACATCCCATCCCACCCAGTATAAACCAGGTTCCTCTCTAGCACAGAGGTACTGTACTGTGACAGCAGTTGCCCAGGCTCAAACTCCATCAGCCAGGTTCCCCAGTGAAAAGGGGCTGAACAGGCACCCCATCTCCCCTCTCTGACTAATACTTCCATTTAACTTCTTCACGAGCACAGCACAGCCATAAAATTCTGGTGTTTGCTTTGAAATCAATACGAGGCCAAAGCAACAACTAGAAATGTTACAAGATAGTTGTCTGGGGGTCGAATTTAAATTCCCAGAAACTCTAATAAAATTTGATAGAACCAATGACAATTTGTAAAATGCCCTTCCCTCTCCCCCACCTCCTTCCCCAAAGAAAGGAATTAGAGAGGAAAGGTAAGCACACCCAAGTAAATCAATCTCACTGGATTTGGAAGTAAAAAAAAAGGAAAAGTTTAACAATAACTTAAAAGGGTATCAAAAGTAGGGAGGTTACAGAGGTGTAGGGAAGGAAGATTAACAAAATACAAAAAGGTATAAATACAACCCAAGTTNGAGAGCGAGAGAGCGAGAGAGAGCGAGAGCGAGAGAGCGAGAGAGAGCGAGAGCGAGAGAGCGAGAGAGAGCGAAAGAGAGAGAGAGCAAGAGAGAGAGAGAGAGAGAGAAAGAGAGAGAGAGAGAACGAGCGAGAGAGAGCGAGAGAGAGCAAGAGAGAGAGAGAGAGCAAGAGAGAGTGAGAGCGAGAGCGAGAGAGAGAGAGAGAAAGAGCGAGAGCAAGAGAGCAAGAGCGAGAGCGAGAGCGAGAGAGAGAGAGACAGACAGAGAGATAGAGAGAGCGCTTCAGTGTGGTTCAGAGAGCTGCAGAGTGGTCGAGAGCGAGGAACAGGAAGTCCCCCTGCTTTTATGGGACAGGAAGGGGGGAGTGGGCTAACCATCACCTGGTGGTGTCCAGACCCACCCCTGGGGAGGGGTCAAGACCACCTGAGGTCAGGGCCACTCCTCCTGGAGTGTTAACCGTATACAATAGTACAGCACCTCCCAAAGCAAACGCTGAGCTGGGTGAAATTCCTGCCCAAGCCATAAAAAAGTGACTTCCGCAGCTCTGCTGCTCCAGGATGGATTGATGGTCTACTCATGTCACAAGGGATTAGGGTGAGGAACAGCCTGGAGCTGTTTATGGTGTCGGGGCCCTTTCAGTGGCCTGTCATCTCTGCCAACGACCACCTTCCGTGAATTTGCACATTGCTTTAAAAACATGAAACCGCCCATTCTGTTGGCAGAAAAAGAAAGCTGTCTCTGTATCATTTTTACTCATAACACCAGGACTTCAGCTGCAGGGGGAAAGCCTATAAGGTTTCAGGGAACCAAGGACCATAATGCTGAGGTTAACTTCCTCTTCCTGTCTGAGGTGAGCACCACTTCCACCCCCCCAACCCACTGGCAGAGTTAATAACTAATGCCTGGAGAGAGATGCTCCTGTTCACCTCGAAACCTTTTTTGATGATGTTTGGCATTCAGAGGGAGATGGGCAACTCCTATGATTCCCACAAGATCCAGAGTAAAATGTTGCTGAACAGATTCTAAGTTCTGCCAGTCAAGAGACTTGCATCTGATTTTGTGAACATTCTCCCCACTTTAGACTTCCAGTTAGGAATTTACTTTCATGAGTTCTTCAATCATAGAATCAAGCAGGTTGGAAGAGACCTCCAAGATCATCCAGTCCAATCTATCAGCAAGCCCTGTCCAGTCAATTAGACCCTGGCACTAAGTGCCTCATCCAGGCTTTTTTTGAACACCTCCAGGGATAGCAACTCCACCACCTTAATACTTTTCATTATCCATTCTAGCAGATGTCCCAGAGCTGGTCTCATATAATTCAGAACATTTTAAACTGCTGAAAAGGAAAACTGAGGTACCTTTTGAGGATTAAGAAAATAGCAACATCAGTACCTGGGGACATGAAGACCAAGAGAAAGGAAATCCAGGAAAACAAGAGGCTGCTCTACAGCTGTGGTATTTCATGCCACTTGCAGAGTCAGCTGTGGAGGGAGGGTGTAGCACTGCTGAGGTGTGGATGGAGGGCAGTGTGTCCAGCTTCTAGTACGCAGACCTATGCATATCAGTACTTAAATATGATTTGTTTTAACAGACTTCTAAGAAGTCCCTAAGAAAACACAGCATGGCTCCTTTCCAAAGAGCAGACATTTGCTGAGTTGTCCAAGACAGTCTCATTTTCCACATTGCTGTGTACAATCTTCTACCTGTGTGTTGGTAAAAAATTGAAATAAATTGCTTGCCTTCATAAAGTACTGGGGCTTGAAAAGGTAAGCACCTTTTGACTTAGGAATTAGTATTGAGAATCACAGAATCAACCAGGTTGGAAGAGACCTCCAAGCTCACACAGTCCAACCTATCACCCAGCCCTAGCCAATCAACTAGACCATGGCACTACGTGCCTCATCCAGGCTTTTTCTGAACACCTCCAGGGACGGCGACTCCACCACCTCCCTGGGCAGCCCATTCCAATGGCAAACAGCCACATTAAAATTAATAAAAATCAGATGGAAAACTAGACCTTACTGAGACTTTTTTTTTTTGTGAGTTCACTTACTGTTGCTTTAACCAAGAGGAATTCTAATCTTCACTATTACATGATTGTTTGATAGGTGTGATCAATACCACCCTCTCCTCCTTTAAATGCTAATGAACATTTCAATACAACAGATGGGGACAAGACAGTACATTGCAGATTAAAAAGAGGCACAGCATTAAATTGCTTACAAACAGCAGAGGAATCCTGATGGACATCTTGACAATCAACCACAGGCAGCTGATAAATCTTGAATTGCCACCACTGGTCACAATGTCTGCTGAGCAGGGCCTTGTTTTCAAGCTTGTACAACCACACCACAATCCTCATCACTTTGGAAATGTGCCCTTCCAAATTCCTGCAATTTCATTCAAGGACTTGTGCAAGCCCAACTGTGAAACAAGATCTCATTCCTGAGATGCATATCCAAATTTTAAAACCAAGCAAATGCTCTCTAGTGTGATTGACATCAGCTAGTATTCTCCAGCCCGTATGGAACATGGCAAGAAATGTTAGGGAAGGATTCCAAATCTAGACAAAATCCTAGTCTCCCACTAAGTTGTGATGGAGAAACATCCAGTGGTGGGTTGCCCACATGCTCCAAATTTGTTGTCAGGTTCAGTAAACCAGGGCCAGAGGATGGGTTACTAACACACTTTCAGACGGTTTGAAGCCACAAGAATGCAGCATGCTTTGTTACCATAGAGCTTCACATGCAGCCCCATTCACTTTCAGGTAAATCTTATTACTATGTTATCTGCTTTTAACTGCTGTCAAGAGTAGAAGGTGCTTAAATGGCAAAGATTCAGTTCCTGACACGTGGTGTCAGCTGAGTCCTGCTGCACTGGTTTTGGTGGATCCTGTCCTGAATTCATTAAATGTGAGTCCCAGTTCATTCTGGTGGGGGAAACTCACCATGGGGCTCAGCCCTCACTAGTGCTGGTGGAAATCAGAGGAAAAAGAACTACATGTACCCTCTGGAGTGATCTTTGTGTGGAGCCAGGAATTTGCATGTCCTTTTGAATGTTCAACGATGGGGCTATGGTGATGGGGGTCACTGAGGGGGTGATGTGCCAGCAGCTCCTCCAGCATCACTCACAATTGCATGCCAGCAGGCTCCGTTTGGCACGGATGGTATGTAGCACCTTGTTCAAAGGCTTTTCTAATTCACAGTTTCTCGGCTTTCAGAAGGTACCAAGTGTTGCTTTGGGTTCATCTTCTTTTATCTCTTCCTTTCTTTTCCCTTACTTCTTGTATCTTGGGAAACCCTGTATTTTTTTCCCCTCTTTTTTTTTCTTTTTAATTGTGTGAAATCAACTTGGAGTGAAAAGGCCAAGAACAAACATTCTGATGACGAGCGAGTCTGCAGCTGTGTCTTTGTTCTCAGTGGAGCTAAAGACCACATTAATCAGAAACTTTGCTGACCTTGTCTTTATTACCTGAAGACTGAAAGACAAAAGCAACACAGTCTGACCACATTTAAAAATTCAATTAAAAAATGCCTGCTGCCCAGTGGTAAACATTATCATAGACCTCAGTGGGGTTAGATATAACTATCATAAAAGCAATGCCTTTTTCTCTTTCCATTTTTAGCTTTTCCCTCAAAAGAATAATGCCTGTTTTTTGTTTCTCCTTCTTATTTCAACAACTGTGTATGTGACAGACTGTGCTCAGTGGTGTCAAGTAGCAGGTATTGGGGCTTTTAATAAAGACCAAGGTGAGAAATTCCTGACAGGGGCTGGCAAGCTGGAAGTGGAGAAGTGAAGCTACTGGAGCTGACCTGAAGAAGAATGACCCTGTGACCCTGTTTTTTCAGACTGTTCTGGTCTGGTAAAAATATGACTTCCTCATATTGTCCTAGGAGAAGCAGACTGAGCACAGGGTGAGGAGACCCTGCTCAGAGCTGGGCTTGGAGCCTGGAGACATTATGTGAGGTAAGGGGTGTCTGAGCAGCACAATTCCCTCCCTAAGAATGCAATAGAGAGCCTTTCGTTATGGCACCCAGCCGTGCCATATCTGAATTTACTGGTTTTATTATTGAAATAGTAAGCAAATCAGCGGCTATCAGGTCAGCTGAGAACACGAAGGGCCACATGAAGGGAGGAAAAACCAAAATCAAGTGTCTCGGCACTGTGAGAGGACGTCGGACAAGCAGCCCCGCCCTACGACTGACAGGCCGCAGTGGCCGGCGAGGGACATGGCGTTCCGGCTTCGGGGTGGCGAGGTAAACCGGCGCATTAAATAGGAGCGGGCGGTGTCTTCTCTAGGTCGAACGGTCTGTTAAATAAAGAGGCAGCTTTCTCGCTCAGAACGTCCTCCGGCCCCGCCAGCTCCCCCTGGGCCTCTCCTTCGCCAACTTGCCGGTGATCTGCCTGTGGGGCTTTCTCGCATGCTGCACCTTTATCCAGCCCCCCTCGCTGACTCTGCTCTCCGCTTCACCCCTCCGGGGCTCGGGCTCACCCTGCGGGGGCATGCCTGGAATGGCCTTGGGTTGGAGGGGGCTGCGGGGGTACCTGCGGTGCTGGGAGGCCGGGGTGCCCACTGGCGAGGAAGTCCTGCAGGCTCTGCCTGAGTGCCGCGGAGGCACTGGAGAGCTTGTCCCGCTATGCCGCCCGTCCGAGGAGCTGCGGGAGTTAGCGCTGTGAGAGAGGTTTCTGCCTTTGTCGGCAGACCTGTGCCTTTCCGAAGGGGTGTCAGAAGCCGTGCTGGAAGTGCTGCTGCCTTTCGAGTTCATATGCAGATTCGAGAGGTTTCTCATCAAACTGTGTGAGAGGGGAGAGGAGTTTCTGGAGTGGCTGATTGATGTGAACTGGTAGGTGACAGGACCGCGCGTCCTCCTCACAGCGGCGGCATAGGTGTCCTGGCTGCGAAGGTAGGGCAGGTAGTGGGTGACGGTGGTTGGGCTGTGCGGGTGGCCATGCTGGAGAGAAACGGCTTTTGCTATTTGGTTCATCCGCAGGGTCTCCATCCACTGGCTGTCGATACCTGGCAGGGAAACCGAAATGGAGTCAGATCTCTGTCAACCGATGGAAAACCACTCTCTTATTTACCAAAGGTGTGAGTGAGGTTAGGTACCAGAATTTCTCACAGAAGAACCTCAGTATATCTCAAGCTAGTCTTGCAGCAAATACCTCTAGGTTTGAGTACGTTCAGTATTATGATAGAACATAGCATTGAGCTTTTAAAATAGCACGTGACACAAGTATTACTGATGTCAGTGCAGAGTATGTAGCCTAGGCTAGAAGACACTCACTGAATCATTCATTCAGCTGATCAGGTGGGTTCCCACTCTCAAGTGCCTTTCAGAGTATTTAACCCTGTGACACTTTTGGCTGCTTTAGTAGATTTCTCCACAGCTTTCATTGCAAAAGAGCTTGGAGATCTCCAGAGCAGGTATGGAGCTGGCACCTCAAGGTGCTGGCACCACTGCAGCATCCCCTTCCACCTGCATGTCTCCCAGCCAGTGTGGTCATGCCGTTTGCAGCTGAGGGCAGAGACGGAGGCAGTGCTGCTTCATGGGTAGAGGAGGGACCAGGAATCATTCTTGTCCAAGGCTACAGCTTTGACTGAAAACCCATGGGGAGCAGCCTACATGATTTTGCTGTACAGACATTTGAATTATTTGTCCTTAAAGACTACTAATATCATTCCAACATGAAAGCATAATCCTGCCAGCTTGGAGCAGCATAAACATAACCAAGACTTTTACTACCTTCTACAGAGGACTCCAGCTCCTATTTTGCCTTCTGATGGTTTTCCAGAGAAATACTCCCTACACTGTGGGACCTCTGTCTCTTGCTGCAACACTGCATCAGCTGTGGGGTTTTGTGGGAGCTGAGTAGTGGCTCTGTCCTTGTTAGGATTACTCCTGTTAAGATGTAATGGATGCTCTTTTACATTCTTCCTTTTCCCAGACTTTGCTTGAATCCCAAGTGATGTAAATAATTTCAACTTAATGTCAAATATGTCAAAAGGAAACTATATTTCCTGCCAAAGTGCAAGTGTGACACCACCACAGCAGATAGCTCTGGCTGCACTGAAAGATGAACCTCCTTTCACAGACAGATGAGAATTGACTCTTTGCTTTTTAACGTCTTTGAAAGTCATGGTTTCAAAAAGAACATGCATGCTGAAATGTACTTGCTCAACAGTATCACCTCTGCCATTCCCCTGTGCCCTCCTAACTGAGGCTGTGAATGTAAAACACAGACCTCACCAACCTGAAAGCAAAAGGCTCTGGACCTGTCTTCATTTGTTTTCAGTTCTCGGGTGGCTATCACATACTCTGTGTTGATGCTGTCCTGAACTGGGAGGGAGTGCTCCTTTCAGCACCGTCAATCTGTTCAATCACTGCTCCTTATAGCTAGCTGCAGTTTCCAGCCCAGGGACCAGTTGTTCAGCAGGGATCTCCCAGTATGCTCTATGAGACTGCCTCTCACCTCTTGTGAGCTGGGGGACTTCTCCCTCATGTGGTCTCTGAACCACCAAGTCTGTACCCTGAATTAAATGCTCTGTGTGGTAGGCTGTAGAGGTAGTACCTTCACTGCTGGTTATTTTAACCTCAGACAGGTATTACCCTTACCTTTGTGCCTGGATTTGGTGGTGTTTTAAATCTGGGGTAGGTGGTCTGGTAAAGAAGACAGACAGAAGGTTTGCTAGAGCTGAGGCACAGCTTTCACGCTGGCTGTTAACCCACCTCCTCTGAACTGTGCCTATTCACTTGGGTGCTGACAATACGTGTAACTTCTCCAAGTGCCAGAGGGACAGACAAGCTCTCCCACCGCTCACTGCAAAAAAATGAAAGCTGCTCGGCTTACTGCGGCAGAGCCAACCTGTGAAGATACAACACCACACTTTGGTATGGCTGTATAGCTTATCACCCCAAAACCAGGGCAACCTCCATCAGCAGAGCTAATCTACGGTAAAAATACATCTTACAGGACATGCTCTCGGTCCCATCTGCATTACAAAACAAGGTTGTGTTGCAAACACATCACAGTTTTTAAGGAATAAGAACACCTGGTTTAGATGTCTGTAGTTAGCCTAAATCCAGCACCTCTCAATTCTTGAGGCCATTCTTCTGTATTTGCCACTAGTGTTGAAAATCAAAGAAGTTCACCACCTCTGCTGACTGGTATTTTGTTCCAGCTCCTGTGCTGTCCCATCCCAAACATTTTTGCAGCTTTACTGTCAACTCAATCAGAAAAACAGCTTTGGCTAACAAACACCTTTACTAAAAGGAACAGCAGATTTTATTGGCAGACCGGTGCTAGTGTCAACTGATCTGAATTTGACTATGTTAGCAGCATACTTTAGTTAGGAAATGAAGGCTGCAGTGTAGAGCCCACTGTGTTATTAAATGTATCTCACTGAACAAGTCAAGCCCCAGAAGGTGTAGCAAATGCTGTTCCACAAGTCAGATCATGGTGAGTCATGAATGGCTCAGAACAGGCATGCTGATCTTTAGAAGAGTGCAGTGAGATTTCCACACTTCCTTACAGCAAAGTGAGATGTTGGGAGCACCTATGAAGTCCACCAGGCTGGCAGCACGTACCTGTCAAAACGGTGTGTCACCCACAGGGGACATTTTGCCAGCTTACATGTGGCTTCTGAGGCTACGGCCTTGGTATGTGTGCCTTCCCTGCAAGAGCAAGAGCAGTCTGCACCCACACATCTCTTCCAAGAGGTATCCTGTTTCCAAGCACATCTCTGCTAAGTTGCCTGTGTTCTGGGTGGCCAAAAGCAGGAGGAAAGAGCTGGTCAGAACACTCCTGCTGAGTTTGGGATGCAAGGAGAGAAAGCCAGGATAAAAGCTGCTGAAAGCACTGGCTCCCCAAATCCTCAAAATGGATGTGGAGAACTATTATTCCCAACAGACAGATGATAGAGATGTGTGAGATTGTCTTCTTTCCCAGCAGATGCCTTCCTGATATCTAACACATCTTCACTCCAGGCCCTGCATGCTTTGTGTGAGTGCAATAATTCAGTCCAAATCCTTTTGCTATGCTGATATACTTGGCTCCACAAAGCTGAGCACTCTCTTGTCATGGTGAAGAGGGGGATATTTGCAGGAGAAAGGCAGACTGGCCAGCTGATCCCCCTGTCCAGTGTCCACAAGAAGATTTTGGAGAATTGCAGGCCTTCCATTGTTGAAAGGCTACTGTGGATGCGTACACACATGCCAGCGCCAACAGAGAAGAGAAGAAACCTGGACCATAGGCAGAAACACCTCTCCTAATGACCTTCTGCAGGTCACTGGAGGAGATTGAAAGGTTGATTCAAAGCTGATTCAAGGAAGGGGTTGAAAAAGTGCAAGGATTTAAGGCTGCTTACTACTAGAAGATGTGAGGTATTTCAGGTTTTGGGGCAGAAAGTATCTGAGCTGTATGTTGTTGATGCACAACTGCAAGAGACTACTGTCACAGACAAAAGATCTATAGCTAATCATCATGGACTGCTTTCAGCATGCTGCTTTACTGATGTTTGCCTTCATCAATAAAGTTTGCAGGTACTGACTTACTTGAGTTGGATCTGCTCCGTGTGTTCCCCTCTGAGTTGGGGAGCGAGGTCTGTATGATGAGCTGTACTGTCTCAACCTCATCCTGCACTTTCATTTTGCTCCAGCAGATAGCTTGGATGTGCTTGGTCATTTTAGGAGCTCTAACATCACTCTGCTCAGGAAGGACACAACATGCATTAGGACATAACACATATGAGGACATAACAACACACAACTCACTAACCTCCCATGTGAAGGAAGTTCCACTAATGCCTGGGCTGCAGCAGCGTTTGCAGTATAGAGCCTGTTTTGCAAAACCACTTAGCCAGTTCTCAAGTATTTTTAGACTCTGGATAATTTTGGCTGGTATTTTGTGATTATGCTAAAAATGTGGTAGTGAATAACTGTTTCAATTCATGCACCAAGTGGTGGAAAAATCTACAAACACAAAAATGTATTTGACTAGTTCTGTAAATGTGAGTGTCAAGTGGGCAGTGCTTTCTGCTAGAAGAGGTAAGCTAAGCAGGTATTTTTGCAGGAGGACCATCCACAAAACTTCCCTGGAATACCAAGCTCTCCGGTTTGCTGTTAGGGTCCTATGATTACTGTAAGAAACTTCAGGCTGAAAGAAAACTGCTGTTCTTCACTTCAGAGACAAGCAAGCAAGGTCCCAGATTTATTTCCCTGTCTTTCCATCACTGCTTGAGTACTTGCCCAGGACAGAGCTGGAACCTCATTTGTTAACCAATTTGTGATGCGCAGCATCATAGAATCATAGAATCATAGAATGGTTTAGGTTGGAAGGGACCTCAAGGATCATCCAGCTCCAACCCCCTGCCACAGGCAGGGACCCCTCCCACTAGAGCAGCTCGCCCAAGGCCTCATCCAGCCTGACCTTAAACACCTCCAGGGAGGAAGCATCCACAACCTCCCTGGGCAACCCGTTCCAGTGCCTTACCACCCTCACTGTAAAGAACTTCCTCCTAACATCCAGTCTAAATCTCCCCTCTTCCAGCTTAAACCCATTCCCCCTCGTCCTAACATTACTAGACCGTGTAAATAGTCCCTCCCCAGCTTTCCTGTAGGCTCCCTTCAAATACTGGAAGGCCACTATAAGGTCTCCTCGAAGCCTTCTCCTCTCCAGGCTGAAGAGCCCCAACTCTCTCAGCCTGTCCTCATAGCAGAGCTGCTGCAGCCCTCTGATCATCTTTGTGGCTCTCCTCTGGACCCGCTCCAGCAGTTCCATGTCCTTCTTGTATTGGGGTCTTTACAAAAACACTTCTGTAAGTAACTGCAAGCTCTTTTTATAAAGGCTAATTTATATCACATTAAATAGTCTTCTAAGTTTCATTTTATCTTATTTTACTCTTGACTTCGCATTTTCTTTCTTCTCCTGTTGTCTCTGCTCTCCTAATTATCACTTCATTGAAAAGGTAAAACCCACTCTCTTCAAGTAATGTAAACACAACTGACCATTATGCTTCAAATAAAAATAGTTTTCATAGCCATCCCAGGCAGCTGTCTGAGGACACTTGCTCTGTAAACTTCATTCAACTTTTGCTCTAAACTTTGTATTTTACAATGAACTGCAGGCTGTGGAGACTTGATTATAAGATATAACGAAGCCAATTGGAATGGGCTGCCCAGGCAGGTGGTGGAGTCACCGTCCCTGGAGGTGTTGAAGAAAAGCCTGGATGAAGCACTTAGTGCGATGATCTGGTTGATTGGATAGGGCTGGGTGCTAGGTTGGACTGGATGACCTTGGAGGCCTCTTCCAACCTGGCTGATTCTATGATTCAAAGGATGCTATTTCCACACCTCACATGTAGGTTTTATCTTGGATAAAACAATGTTTTCATTTGTTTCTTAGGGCTTACCTCATAGGTAACAACACATTCTACAGACTGATGTTCTTCTATCCCCACAATCCATTTCTCCATTACAAACGGTGGCTGAAAAAAAAGAAAACCAAACATGTTGGGAGTTTTATAAGGTGCTCTTCATCTCCTGACACTCCAAGATTATTTTCAACACTTGCCTTTTTTTCACCCATTTCAGTACTGTTACCATCAATACTTTTTTTTTTTTTGCTTTTAATCATATGAGATGAAGCAACATATTTTAGCGTTATTCTTTGTTTAAAAAAGGAATCAGAGGAGAAAGTTCTATAAATAGCAGTAGGTAAGACAACACAGAATGTTTCCATGGGGGCATAAATCTTTGTTTTACATGTATAGGGTCTTTTTCTGCTAGACACAGAGAGGCCAGCAAGAACAGGTTGTAGCCAGGTGGGGGTTGGTCTCTTCTCCCAGGCAACCAGCAATAGAACAAGGGGACACAGTCTCAAGTTGTGCTGGGGGAAGTATAGGCTGGATGTTAGGAGGAAGTTCTTGACAGAGAGAGTGATTTGCCATTGGAATGGGCTGCCTAGGGAGGTGGTGGAGCCACCGTCCCTGGGGGTGTTCAAGAAAAGCCTGGATGAGGCACTTAGTGCCATGGTCTAGATGATTGGATAGGGCTGGGTGCTAGGTTGGACTGGATGATCTTGGAGGTCTCTTCCAACCTGGTCGATTCTATGATTCTAAATAACCCAGAGATTCATGGGGATATTCCCTGCTATATATATAAAAATGCTGAAGTGTGTGAAAAGTTAATGTTACTGTATCTAGTTCTTAGGTTTATTTAGCTTTCAGCCCTTTCTTTTCTGTTTTCCTTTTTTTTTTAAGTGAAAATAAAAAAGCCCAAGATGAAGATTAAACAAACCACTGTCTTGCAACAAAATAATAAGAATTAAACAAAAGGATCACAAGTGATTGGTTTTGGTTTTTTTTTCAGAAATCACCAGCTATAAAAATAGTCTTAGTGTGACTTAAATATGAGAATCTTTGTTGTCAAATCCTTGTCAAATTGTGTCAAATACAGATATTTTCCTTAAATTCTGACTGTTGAGAATCTGATTTTCATCTTTTCCTTTAGAAAAAGAAAAAATAACCAAATCTTCTCCTAAAATTTTACCCCAAAAATCACACTTTAAAGCACTGAGGAGTTTGGAGTTTTTTATCAGTGCACATTAAAGCAGCATTCTAATTAGTGACCAAGCTGTACATTTTTTTAGTGTAGAAATCATTTTTTTTTTAGCTATTTTCAAGTGGAGCATATTCATAAAACCAAATTAAAATAACAACGAGTTAAATAAAGCCAAATTAAAACAATAGCAAACAGAATGCCCTCTTCATTAGCGAAGCTTTCTGCGGCTTAGGGTAGAACCTGTCTAAATGCTGGCTTGGAAATATTTACAGGCAGGTTCTGAAATAAGGTAAGATCCCAGTGACACTTAATGACAGATGTTCAGTGCTGTACTGTCTGCCGACGGGGTTCAGTCTCTGCAACCCATCACTGCATGAAAGAGGGAGTTTTAGAACCATGCAAAAGTTCTCAAATCATGTAAAAAAAAAATAGAAAAGAAAAAAAAATAGAGGAAAAAAAAAAAAAGACCCAGACAAATCACATGAAGTTTCAAACTGGAAATTTAAATCACTTTTTTTTTTTCTCTTGTAAAGGAAAGTAGTTTTCTGAACATTCTTTTCTTTAAAAGAGGTAATAAATTCAGAGGCCATAGCATGGAATTAAAACAAGAAAATATAAATCAGTTCCTTCTCTTATTTTTCTACTGTTAACATTATTGTCAGCTTAAAAGAGAACCAAAATACCTCCTATTATGATACAAATCTGTTTAAAATGTGCATTTTATTTAAAAGCTGTCAAGAGACAAGCACAAAAGTCGACTGCTGTGGTATTTTAATGTCTTTGTTTGAGATCTGTGAATTCGTGAAAGCTTTAAGGCTGTAAATACCTTTGTCATCTTTAAAATCTCTACATCAGGTAGGTTAGTGTTGAATGTCACATCTTTTATGTAGGTTATTGCAATTTCATCCCCGTCCATCTCCATGTACATTTTCCATTTACAATCCTATGAATAATAAAGAAAAAAAGAATGCTGGATTGTTAGAATACAAATAAAAAAAACCCCAACCACAAAACGAAACAAAACTGAAACTACCCAAAACCTAATGCTCAGTATATGGGGGGGGAATAATCCAACGAGAAAGAAAAGAAACATTTATGTATTTTAGGCTATGCACATTTTCCAGTAAAAGTGGTGATGGAAAAAAAATCTTGGGTTCTCTTGCTTGCTTTCCTCTTAGCTCACCCCAAGACACAGTCACCACGTTGACAGGTCTGGATGTTTTCAGAGGTGTGGATCTCTGAAAGTCCCCAGGACAGAAAGCCCGTTCCAGTGGGTGGCATAGGAGCTCTGCATACCCACCTGGTGGTGGAGGCAGAGGGCAGTGGTGGGAACTGTCTCTCAGGGTCACAGCCTGTGCTGGCAGCCAGCCCCAAGGACATCTTCCCGGTAATCATGGGAATAAATGACCAGAGGGTCTGTGTAACACCGTTAAGACAGTCACTCAAATAATAGGCAAGAGGGTGAGCTGGTTATTACAGTTCGATTATTTCAGATACTGAGTGCCCAGTGTGGCACTGAGCATCCTCAGCTTCTGCTCACTTCCAATTGCACTATTAATTCTAAGCAAGCTCAGCGTAGAAATATCACAGTGAGTTTAATAAATGAACTAATGAAAGGTATCCTTAAGTAATCCCATAAAATGAACACAGAGCCAACATCTAACACTTTGCACAGGTATGAGGCTGCAAAAGCTGTTAGCTCTGGCAGCATCCTGCAGGTCATCTTGCATGGGCTGAGGGGCTTCATGCCTGTAACCATGGAGGCTCCCACTGGGGACCACAGACTGCCCGTTCCACAGTGTACACCAGCCAATGTTTGCTGGTGTGCCTGGCAAGTGCTCTCTGAGGATTAGATACTGTCTTGTGCAATGAATTCCTCCAAAAATCAATCCCCTGAGGGGGCTGCAGTGAGGCAGTAGCCCCCCATTTCCATACAGGCAGGAAGGATCTGCCCTTCACAGGGACAGGAGCTCCTCCAGACTTGCTGGGGATGCAGGAGAGTCATTGCATGCCTCCGTCTGGGCCAGGCAGTCTCACGTTCTCCTCCATTCTGCTAAGAAAACGCAGAAGCATTCACTGGGGACACAGATGGCCACTAGGGCCAAAGGCTTGCACGCACAAATGTACGGCAGCCTAGAAAGCGTCCATGTGCACATGCCATTATCTGCTGGCATTTGCCTGTGCATCTCTCTCTACATAAAAGTAACATAGGAGCTCAGCCTCGGGGGTCTCAAAGCTTTCAGTCAGGCACTGAATCGGCAATTCCAAGATAAAAGAAAACTGGAGTGCAATAAATTTCAAACAGCAACAAAAATTATGCTTATGAAAGCATTTGGCCCTGTGTGTCCATCTGTCCCCATTGAAAGCTTCCGTGTTTTAGGAGCAGAGTGGACATAACAGTTGGCTTCTGCATTGCCCTGGTGCGAGTTTGAGCGTTTGGAACGGCGGATCATCGGTCAAGCACATTGCACTGAGTCTTGGAGGAACTGAGTTCAGGTTCCAGTTGTCACTGGCTTCCTGTGCAGCCTGGTAAGTTTGACAAGGTCACCCAGTGCCTGTTTCCTAATCCTGAACTGTATCTCTTTGCAGGTCGTCTTTCTGTTGTGAGCTAATCCAGGTTTATGCTTGTCCCTTCCCAGGGAAGAGATGCACCGGCCCTGATATTGGCTGAGAACCATATGTGCTATGTAACTGAGGAGGAACAGTGAAGTGACAGTTATCTTTGACTCCTCTTTGTCTCCCAAAATGTGCTCCTGTCCCTGCTCACACTGCCCTTGTTGCTGGACTTCCTAAATTCATGCTGCCTGGATTCTGCATTGCAGTCAAACCCAAGGGTAGAGACACGGTGCTAGAAGACATCTATAACTTTTACAAAAACACCCAAGCCAAGGAAAGAACAAAACATTGACATAAAATCCTATCCTCCATTTCATTCAGTGCATCTCCTGCTGCGAGACCAATGCCAAGCACTCAAGAGCTAGAGCTGCACCTCGTGCCAGGGTTCCTGTGCCTTCACGACTCAGGTTTTTGTGTTGTTCACTCACATCTCCCTCCAGACCAGATCTGACAAATGTGAACTCATCTCAATAAAAAACGTAAATCAAACGCCTGTTTCTAAAGAAAAGGCTGACAAGCTGTGCAAATCCAGGCTCTGGCTGGCGGTGGGCACCTGCCAATAATGCCCATCCCCTTGTCAGATCCACCGTGCAACGCAGGAGCCCTCTCCAAGCAGTAACGAATCAGGCTGCCCCACGCAGCTGTGGATGCTGAGCCCTGCACAAACGCCGCCTTCCTCGGCTCTGAACTGCAGCTTCAGAGAAAGAAACACACTCTCCCGCCCTTCAAATCCAGCCCCAAACCCTTCAGTCCTCCTTGGAGTCCTCTCCAGCCACACCACACAGATACCAAAAGGGTAAATTACCACACTTCAGTATATTCTCCTTGGTCACTCAAAGATATGTGTCTTGTTTTCCCTGGAAAGCTATTCATTTTGCATTAGTGTAAAATCACCAGTGGAAAGGAGAAAGAGTGATAGAAAGAGAAATAAAGAGAGGAGAGAAAGGGAAGGAAAGGCTGGGAGGAAAAAAATAAGAAAAGACGGAAAGGAAAAGAGACAGAAGGAAAAGGAAGGAGAAAAGACAGGAGCTGGATGACTTTTGAATCAAGGCACTTAGGAAATATCCAAGCAAAGTAGGTGGCCACAAACTTGGTAACCATTTTGTTCAGCCACACAGTAAATAATGCCTGATCTGTGTGCTGCAGAAAGGCATGTACTTCCCTGTTTGCAAATTGACTTCTGGGTTCTTATTTAGCAGTGAAATAGGAGAGAGATGCTCAGCCACTTAAGCAAAAAATGGGGCTAGAATAACCAAGTGTAACTTTCAATTCTCTGATGAATTGGGGCCACAAGATTTCTCAAGACTGAGACTACACTTAGTCCCAGACGTACGTGGGAAAGTAATCTGGTTGATAAATGTATTTACACAAGTCTTGCAAAGAGATGTCCTGGGACATCTTATAATCCAAGCATTAAAATACCAGCATCACCTTCTCTTG
The DNA here is from genome assembly GCA_013400475.1 of Tricholaema leucomelas. Lineage (NCBI taxonomy): Eukaryota > Metazoa > Chordata > Aves > Piciformes > Lybiidae > Tricholaema lacrymosa > Tricholaema leucomelas. The sequence goes on along the minus strand of WAAF01015783.1, from coordinate 331,523 downwards.
GCTTGGTTTTTTTTTCCTTCTTTTGTTAATATTCTCAGAACTGAGAGCCACGACCAGCAAAACTTTGCCTGGAGAATGTTTCTGAATAGCACCTTGACAAAACCAATAAACCAGCAAGCTCTGCAAATGACCGTGGAGAAGAAAAGCAAATTGCACCTGCATTTTGAGGCATTACTCCTTCAGCTTCGAAACAGAAAATGAGGACACTTCAAAACAATATTATGTCTCAGGCTTACTGTGGTGGCAACACTCCTTTAACCCCACATGCACTGACATCGGCAACAACAACAAAAAAAAAAGAGAGGGAAATTAAAATATCAGGCACAAGCTTTAAAACAACAGATGTCCCCCGCAACAACAGCTTAAAACTCTTGCTGGGAAGACATCTCCTTTTTCCAGGAGCTCCAAATCCAGGATTTGGTTTTAAATCAGTGTTTGCAATAAACTTTGTGGGTTTGGTTTTTTTTTTTTTTTGTGTGTGTGTGTTTTGTTTTGTTTAAAGACTGAAGGAAAAATGGAAATGGCAGCGTAGCAGGCAACTGGATACTGGAAGAAAAGTAAGCTGTAAGGCAAGATGAAACAAATATGAAAAAATGTTGGTCATGCTGGTACTAAAAGTAGTAGCATGTTGATGATTTAGGTCCCTAGAAGCTCCTTTACTTTCTTAGCTATTATCTATCTCAGCTGCTGAAACCTGCTGTTTTAAAGGCATTAGAGTTGAACATCTAGTGACAGCACTTGGGTTATTTATCATTATGTATCACCCTGCCACACTATATTTTATTATTCTGGATTTAAAGGAAGATAACACAATTATGGTTAATTTGCTTCTCTTCTTTATATATATAGTGTCATGACCCACCGTGGCTTTGTCCCATGAGATATTTTTAACCAAAAAGAAATCCACAAGAAACTCTCCCTAAAAATTCCATTAATAACCTCTTGTAGCGTGTATAGGTTGCAGGGTCTGGAACTAAGAATGTTTTAATCTCTTCAGCAAAACAATGTCTCATAATGATGTACAGGACTATTGCTGCACTGATGAAGAATCATACATAATTCAGCACCTTTCACTTGGCACCACTGTGATATCCTCATTAGCAGTGGCTCACAGTGGCTGTCAGATGGTGTCCATGCGAATGCAGGCATTATATTGTCTTTGAGATGTGCAGCTGCTTCCATGACACTGCCAGTATATAAAAACATGACGCCAGTTTGTTTTATTTAGTGCTAAACCTTCCAGTTTGTAAAAACAAGGCTGACACAGAGCCTGACATGAGGCAGTGAAAATAATTAGCTCTCATTTTCTCAGCCTCCTATTTCCTTCTCCCCGCTGTGTTCTCTTTCCACTAAACCACCACATGTCAGTCGAAATGGGAGGCAATTAGTGGGCTCATTTCAGTCCCCACAACTGTGCTGAAAAGAAAGTATTTATGATGGCACAATGAACAGCTGAAAGATTAAATAACATTTGCCTTTTGAAAAGAAAATGACTTCTAGCTAAATGGGCAATTTTTGATTATTCTCAAACAAGCTTAGAGTAGTTGGTTTTTAAAATACAAGAAAGGAAAATGAGTCATTTTTAGGTGAAAGAATCAAATAAAACTTGACACAGTAATGCAAATAACTGATGTTTTATTGCAAAATATGTAAATGTGTTATACCCTTAACAATGGCTGGTGTCTCAGGTCAGGGCAGGCTGCTGCCAGCTAGGCTCCAGTCAGAGAAGGTGGCTCCACCACCGGTTTTGTTTCAGCTGTGCAGGCAGAAAAAAAGAGGGGTGGAGGGGAGGCCTTCCTAGAGAGATGGTCTTAAAAAGTACAGAAACAAAGCAGGCAAAAGATGTATTTATGTTACCAGTTGCCTGGGTGCCTCTTCTGCAAGCTGGAGCCCTCACTCCTCTGCGGGGCAGGAGGCTCTGACTGGGAGGAGCTTTGCCTGCAGAAGCAGGAGGCCTCTTTAACGCCTATGCAGACCACTTGTGCTACCAAAAATAGCTGTCCCTTGACAGTGTCTTTCTTGAACACTCCACAGCACTACAAACTTCTGCGCTGCTGTGGCGGGGAGCATACTGGGGATGCTGCTACATACTGGGGGCTTCTGCCCCAGAAAGAGTGGGTTGTGACAGCTGAGATGGAGGATTCTGCGATAATGGCAGTGCTGGCCCTTGCAGGAGGAGTTACCAAAAGCTGCTCTTGCCATGTGATCGGAAGCCAATGAGGACTGCTGCAGTCACAGGCATCATCATCCACACGAGCAGCCTGCCTGCAACAGTGGGATTGTAAGGGATGAAAAGACACAAGTCCCTTCCCTGAGGGCTACAGGGGTGCCCTCCCACACTGTCTGACCCAGTCCTGGTGAGGGGCTGCAGTGGCATTTCCCATCAGACTGCTCGTGAGAACAGCACTGGAGCTGTGCAGGCACCACGTCACTGCCGGTGGTGGGGTGAGATGTGCAGAGACTAAACCTCACAGACAGGGGCTTACAGTCCTGTAGAACATCAACTATGGGACCAAGGATGTGCAGGAACTTGGGAAACACATCATCAGAGCCACAGGACATCGTCCTGCGCATGCTGAGGACAAAGCCCCTCTTCCAGGCTTTTGTCTGGAGAGGACGTGCCAAGCCTACAGACCACAGGGAGCCTGTCTGGCCTTCTGCAGATGCATCCTTCACTGAGGCTCTATGAGTGAGACACAATCTATAGAAGGTAGCAAGTTAATGCAGAGTGGCCAAGTTATAATAAAGCTTGAGGTTAAAAAGCCTAGGAAGTCAAATGAGCAAAGTACCTAGCTGAAAAGTTTGTCTGCCTCTTCACGACTATGGAATAATTTCTGATAGGAGTCTTCTCTGGCTCAGCACTGCCTACACAAGGATTCTAAAAAGGCGGCACTGGCTTCAGTTTGACCTCAGTTGCACGTGGATGCCACATCTGGGAACAATCCCAGTGGAAACGGTGGAGTTGTACCAGCTCCATCATATGTAAAATCAGTATGTGGTCCAGAGAAGCCTCTTTGAAATAAAGTACAAGGGGCTCAGATCACTTGCCCTAAACTTCCAACAGCTGACTGCTGATCCACCACCTCAGCCACCTGGTTGAAGCAGGTCTTAATGGTGCTGGTTATATTTAAATAGTACACAAACACAGCTACTCTTGTATTAACTATTACCTTTTAGTAGTGAAAGCATGGTGCTTCAAGATGTAATTAAAGAGAGAGGGTTCAGAAGATACGGTTTTGAGGTAAGGTTAAAACCCACCACATTAGAAAGTACTTGCAAGTATCTTGCAAAGGAAAGGTCAGATAAAACTAATTCCTCTGCCAACTTTACTTAGTGAAGCGATTTAAAACATCTAGAGAGCATGAGGAATAAGTATCCCAGGAAGAAAGGGACCTGGGGGTACTGGTGGATAGTAGGCTGAAGATGAGCCAGCAGTGTGCCCAGGTGGGCAGCAGAGCCAATGGCAATTCCTGCATCAGGAACAGTGTGGCCAGTAGGACAAGGGAGGTTATTCTTCCCTTGTACTCAACACTGGTCAGGCCACACCTTGAGTACTGTGTCCAGTTCTGGGCCCCTCAATTCAAGAGAGATGTTGAGGTACTGGAATGTGTCCAGAGAAGGGTGACAAAGCTGGTGAGAGGCCTGGAACACAAACCCTATGAGGAGAGGCTAAGGGAGCTGGGGGTGTTTAGCCTAGNGTGTTCAGGAAAAGCCTGGCTGAGGCACTTAGTGCCATGGTCTAGTTGACTGGATAGGGCTGGGTGCTAGGTTGGACTGGATGATCTTGGAGGTCTCTTCCAACCTGGTTGATTCTATGATTCTATGACTGACTGTAGTAGCTGGGGGGGAGGCAGGTTCCTTTAAGATGACCACAGAGACAAAGTCCAGTGTGAGGGACGGACCTGGTCCTCCCAGGACATTGCAACATCGTTATCCTATTCGGCTCCGCGGTGTCATAGCTTGTAAGGCAGTGCCTGCCTGCTACCACTCTCTTCTCCTCCCTGCCTTTCCTCCCTTCGTTTCATTTCTCTGGGAAAAGTGGCATCCCTACTTATCTCATGGTTTGTGTAGGGGAGATTGCTTCTAGCTGGCAGGGAATTTTGAGCTGCATCATGTGGCCTGCTGAGGCAGATTCAGCCTACTCCTAGGTCTTATGAGACTGGAAGGGGTGGAGGATTCTAATTTAGTCTGATAGACTTGGCCTAGTTTGTGAATGTATTCATTCTACCTGATTGCCTTTTGGATATATGCACCTGTAAACAGAATCTCCCTTTAAACTTCCAATCAGCGTACAACATCTTAATTTTCACTCCCCAAATGGAGTAAATATCATTTCTGTCCTCCAGTCCCAGGTAGCTGGTGGCCCTAAACTGGGACACTGATAAACTACAAAAATGGATTTCCATGTTTCAGAACGTGGCCTTCAAACCCCCCATTTGTAATGTGAGAAGCACCCTAACACACGAAATTAAACTGGTGACATTATATCATGTCTGTCTGAACTAGGAATTACTTTTAAGAAAGTAAAGAAAGGTTTCATGAATAGTGAGGCAGTGGGAAGGTGGAGAGGTAGAAGGCACACTAACAGCCTCAAGCACTTGTGGAACTGCATTCCAGCAACAACTACTATTTCAGTACTGTCTGGAACCAGCTGCATTTTGCCAGTCCAGGTTTCTCCACACAAAGAGTTGGTCGCCAACATCTCTCTAAAGTAGCTTTAACTTTATATCCACTTTTGTACCACACATTAGTGCTGGTTTGAGGTTAATTGGAATATTTTACTGAGAGAAATTAAATCCTTAGCTGTGAGAAGAAAGAAAAAAAACCCAACAGTACCCTGTATCACCCTTCTTCTTCTGAGAAACACAACTAGTCAAGATATAGCTAACCAACAGTACCCTGTATCACCCATTCTTCTGCTGAGAAACACAACTAGTCAAGATATAGATAACCAACAGTACCCTGTATCACCCATTCTTCTGCTGAGAAACACAACTAGTCAAGATATAGCTAACCAACAGTACCCTGTATCACCCATTCTTCTGCTGAGAAACACAACTAGTCAAGATATAGATAAGACACTCCTCACACACTTCTCAGCTCTCACTTCTGGTTGTGCCTTCTTTCTGGCAGTCTGTGTGGCTGTCTCTGTCTTAATTCTAATCTGACCCAACCCTTTTTCCTCTAACCTCCTTGTTGTCTTTTTGACATCTCACCTCAGATCTCCAGATTTGTCATGTGAGATATACATGGGTTGATCTGGTTATTTCTGAAGGGAGGGAAAGAGAGAGAGGGAAGGGAGCCCTGCTAGCAATCTGACTGTTCTGGGAGGGGTACTGTGTTTCTGTGTTACTTTTAACTTGTATGTATCTTGGTGTATATATCTGCTTGTAAATTGTGCTGAGCTGTAAATATAGCTTCATTCCTTAACTTCCAGCTGGCTGAGTCTAGTCTGGGTGATTTCAAAAGACGGGGTGGGGGTGGGCAGGTAGCACCCAAACCATCACAACATTTCAATAACAGCATTAGAATATATCCCAGTTTGGATATTCAAGGCTAGAAAATAGTTCACACAATTAGCAGATGGTCTTGAAAAGGTTCTGCTCATTAACTTGTCAAATGGAGGGAGAGAAACTGGGGAAAAATAAGGCAAAATCATAGAATCATAGAATCATAGAATCATAGAATGGTTTAGGTTGGAAGGGACCTCGAGGATCATCCAGCTCCAACCCCCTGCCACAGGCAGGGACACCTCCCACTAGAGCAGCTCGCCCAAGGCCTCATCCAGCCTGACCTTAAACACCTCCAGGGAGGAAGCATCCACAACCTCCCTGGGCAACCCATTCCAGTGCCTTACCACCCTCACTGTAAAGAACTTCCTCCTAACATCCAGTCTAAATTTCCCCTCTTCCAGCTTAAACCCATTCCCCCTCGTCCTAACATTACTAGACCGTGTAAATAGTCCCTCCCCAGCTTTCCTGTAGGCTCCCTTCAAATACTGGTGAGCCAGCTTCAAGGCTTGTGTTTAGATACAGGTTAGGCTGGGCCACGCTTGGTAAAAAAACAAAAACATGCAAAGGCATAGTGAAATTTGCCTTTTGGAGGACCATACCAACAGAAGACTAAAAGACTGTGAACCATCCATCTTAAGGGGTTGGGTCGTTCATCAGTGTGGAGCTGACACAGCTCAGACACCTTTCCCTGATTGAGAAATTTTAATGAGACACCTAGGATAAGAAAGCCATTGAAAATTCCCTCTGCAGTTCTGTGAATCAGCTCAAGACACAATTCCCAGGCTTTAGGGGTTTTTTAGGGTCTTTGGTATCTTGAAGTTAATTGGTGTGTGCCTTCTTCTTTTCTTCTATTTGTGGAAAAATATATATTATAAAATGTCTAAATCTATCACCTTTCAGCTCACTGGGAATTGTGTACAGAAGGGTCATTAAAAGGAAGTAAATTAAACTAACCACATAACTTGAACTACAAGAGTTGGAAAAGAAACCTCTAAAAACCAGGTTAGCCTTGCAGCGCTCACTCCTGCTGCATTCAGAGAGCACAAAGGTCAACTGAGCTTTCATTGCCTCCAAAGATGCAGCTAAAAAGGGAAAGAAACTGTAATGAAATGACTGCATCGGTCAGCTGGTGGAAACCAACATAACCCTGCTAGAAGATGCAGTTTAAATTAGATAACAAATCTGAGGCTGGTAAAGTTGTGAACTGGGAAGTCAGCATTTCAGTGTGCAGAACAAGGCTGAACATTCAAATGCCATCCTGAAATGTATTCATCAGGATCCTTGCTAAAAGGCACTACCTTTCCTAAGGGCTTTAACTTTCTGCCTACCTATGGAGAAGGTTCACTGGCTGTGCTGATGGGGTGCAGGGCAGCCAGGGAGAGGGTATCTGTACCCCGAGGAATCATCACCACTCTTGAGGTGGTGCTGTCCTCTGACTAGCCAAACGAATCTGAATTAGCCTGCGCTCGTGTGGTGGTTTGAGGCTAACTGGAATATTTTACTGAGAGAAATTAGATCATTGGTTGTGAAAAGAAAATAATGATGAAGTCTATATCATTCATTAGTTTGCTGAAAGGGATAAAGAGTCAAAATGTAAATAATTTGTCCCACTTGGTTCTGCAAGGCTGATCCTATTCACTTCTTCACTTCGCTCCATTCTCTCCACTAACAAATAACAACCTAAGCTGTGCTGGTTATTTTTGTTTGTCTGTCTGGGAAAGTAGAAGGGGAAAGAGAGGGTAGCTTTGAGCCCTTTCTGGGCAGTTTTTTTTGTCTGGGAGGGAATTTGGATTTCTGTATGTGATGGTTTGGGTGTTATCTGCCCCCGCCACACTTTGGAAAATCACCTAGACTAGACTCAGCCACTCTGGAAATTGAGTGAAGCTTTATATTTACAGCTTAGCACAATATACAAGCAGATATTTACAATATATACAGCTATAGACAGAAATATACAAGCTAAAGGTAATACAGAAACACAACAGCCCTCCCAGACACCAGAGTCCCCAGGAGGGGCTCTCAACCACCCTTCCACCTTCTTCCCACCCCTCTACTTTACCCAAGACTTTGTCTTATGCCCAAGGAAGATTGGAGGGTCGCCCAGGGGGGTTAGGAAGCAGACAGATTAGTCACACAGAAAGCAGGTTAGGTTAGAGAGAGAAATTCAGCCCACAAAGCCCAGAGAGCAACTCTATTATCTATATTTATGTTCTTGTTCTTATACATCTCAGCAAGCCTATGAGTGAGGTAGACATCACCATTGTTGCCTTTTCACAGCCTGTAATCTAGTTCTTCTCACTAAAATATACAAGCTGGCTTCAAACTAGCACACTGTATTACTTTTAATTTGTAAATACTTGTAAATATGCTGTATACATATGCTTGACAATTTTGCTTTGCTGTAAATATAGCTTCATCTTACTTCCAAGCCATCTAAGCTAGTCTGGTAAATTTCAGTAGTGGGGGGGAGGACACATTCCTGACCCACCTCAACTTGTCAAATGGTTTCTGGGTCCTGGATCAGCTCGTCCAGTACTTTTATGACCTGTGGCATTGCGTTATACCGTGCTGCACACTGAGGCTGCACCTACACAAGAGCTTTAGTTCACCTCAGGAGTGTGATTTTGTCCTGCGTGTCTGTCCTGTCCCATGCCTTGGTGGAGTGACCTCTGAACACATGGGCAGGCTTGCTTCTGGGTACAACTACAACGGAAGCTGCACTACAGTGGCAACTCAGCCCAGGACATCAGTGCAGAGCCAGCCCAGGGTAGAATTTCACAGCATGACCTGTTCTCAGTGCAGCCTGTCCTGCTGCACTACACCAGCTCTCACCTGAGCCTAACAACTCTCATTTAAAGTACACAGGTCTAGCAGTCTACACATCACCCAGGAAAAACATGTTCTCCACTCGTAACCCAGATTTGAGCTTATTGCCTCTTTTTCCTCATGGCTAAAACAGAAGAAAGCTTCTTAGCTAGGCAGCTGGTTACAGGGACTGATTAGGGCAAAGTTCCTTTGAGAAATTTATTTTTAACCTGATGTAGGCCAGCTTTTTAGCTGTAAAGATGGTGGAAGGCACAACCTCAGGTGCTTCTGCTGACCTAGTTTTACAGGAACAGGCACCACTGTTTTACAAAAATGGTACAGTAAAGTAAAAGCCGTTTAAACCCTTCCATCCTGGTCTACCCAGTATCTCCAACTCATTTTGGAACTAATTGAGATGGCAGCAGCAGTTGGCTTAAAGCAGCCTCTAGGGGAGCTAGAAGATTGCATCCAGGGATTTCTGAAGAAGCAAGCAAGCCCCATTTTCTATATTGCATGTACCACATCAGCCTTTGTTAGTGTTATGTTCAGTGCAAACTGTCATGCTCACATTGGCCCTAACATCCTGCCTGGAAACTCAAATCTACTTCTTCCAGTCCACTTTTGAATACTGGCTTAGTTGCAACATCTTTAAAGGCATTGTGATGGTTTGGGAGTTACCCGCCCCCCCACACTTAATAGAAATCACCCAGGCTAGACTCAGACGGCTGGAAATTAAGGAATGAAGCTATATTTACAGCTTAGCACAATATACAGGCAGATATACACAAATGTGTACAGTTATATACAAATTAAAAGTAACACAGAAACACAGTACCCCTCCCAGAAACAAAGTCCCCAGGAGAGCTCCTGACCCAAACCCCCTTCCCCCTCCCTCTTTCCCTCCCTTCAGAAATAACCAGATCAACCCACGCATATCTCACATGATAAATCTGGAGAGCTGAGGTGAGATGTCAAAGAAAAGGCGACAAGGAGGTTAGAGGAAAAAGGGGTTAGGTGGATTAGAGAGTTAAAGGCAGAGTCAGCCACAGAGACCAGACCACCAGAAAGAAAGCACAGCCCCAAGTGAAGAGCTGAGCAGTGTGTGTGAAGTGCTTGTCTTATCTATATATTTTGACTGGTTGTGTTTCTCAGCAGAAGAATGGTGATATAGGGCATGTGTTGGTTTTTTCTTTCTTCTCACAGCTAAGGATTTAATTAGCCTCAAACCAGCACATGTAGGAGCTATAAGCAGATCTGAGACAGAAACTTCCAGCCCAGACAAACTCAAGTGACATACTGCACATTCCATGGGACAGCACTGGGGACACAGGCACTGCGGCAGGTCAGATGCCAGGGAAAGAACACCTGGCATACATCCTTGACTGCAGAGGAAATGGCTTCCTTAGGAATAAGCCTGACAGCACACAGAGCAAAGAGGAAGTCACGGGGAATGCAGGACCAAGAAAAAAAGAGATCTCAGATGGCATGTCAGAAACCTCCAAAGTTTATATCAACACTTCAAAGGTTATATCTTCTTCCCAGAGAGAGTGATTTGCCATTGGAATGGGTTGCCCAGGGAGGTGGTGGAGTCACTGTCCCTGGAGGTGTTCAAGAAAAGACTGGATGAGGCACTTAGTGCCATGGTCTAGTTGACTGGATAGGGCTGGGTGCTAGGTTGGACTGGATGAGCACGGAGGTCTCTTCCAACCTGGTTGATTCTATGAGTCACTGTGCTGGCCCACTGAAGAAGCCCTGTAACAATTCAGCTTCTGTCCCATAGACACTGTCTCATTTGCAAATTCTGCCATCACAGCTGAAATACTTGTCCTCAAACTCAGTCAGTGTTTATGCAATCTGAATTTCCTTCCAGCACTCAGAGGTCTATTTACTCTTCTGGCTCCTTCCTGGAGGAGGTTGCCCACCTCCCTGCACTATGGCTCACAACTCATATTGTAAATGGAAGTGAGATACAAGCTATTTCATGGACTTTTTGTTCCTTGTAGAGTTGCAAATGGGATAGAAAAATGCACACCTACAAAAAAGCAACTGTACATGCACTCAACAACACTGAGGCAGTCTAAGTAATTCACATAGAGATAAAGAAGATTTTCATAGGAAAAAAGAAAAGTGCTTAGGATAAAAGAAACAAACAGCAAAAAAAAAAAAAAAAAAAAAAGGAAATCTCCAGACAAAAAGCAAAAAGCTTTTTGAGATTGATGAAACGATTTCAGTAAGAGTCCAAGTTCCTACTAAGTACAAACCTAAATGCTTTCTCTGCAAGCATCACCAAGTACAGAAATCAAGAGACTTCTGCAAACAATACACCCTGAAAGTAAAGCAGCCAGATAACACAAGATGAAAGACAGCCACCCACAAGTTTAGGGTGGACACACAATGCAGATTTATCAAATACAAAAGGAAACAAATCCTGCTGTCACAACCCCTGACTCTAACTCAGAAATGCTTTGCACACCATTTCCACAGAGATGATTAATTCTAAACCCCTTGAACTCTGGGTCCGTGGCAGGCTGGATTAAAAAAATGGGACAAACCTCACTCTCAAGAAAAGACAACATGGAATGCTTTGCTGGAACATCTGGAGTCCTTAATGCTCCCGTTAGACGGGGTGGAAAGAGACATCCTTGATCCAGCTTGGCCTGGAGCTGAGGTTTGATTAGTGTGTGGCATGCTGTCAATTGCCTTTTACCAACCACTGCACAGTAGTTGTGCCACCTGCAATGTGCTGTATCTACCCCTCCCACCTGCCCCAGTACTGCGAGTGAAAATGGTCACCACCAGAACCAGTCCTGGCCTCTCCAGCCAGCAGCTATGCATACCACATATTTTCCAAACTCCTCTTAGTCGCATAAAAAGACATCACCTTTCTGCCAAGACTGCCCACTAACATCAGGGATGTGGCACTGCTCAACTGTGAATGGTTCTTTTGCACAAATGGATGTTATTTTACACCCATTTGGATAGGAGAAACAAAGCTAAAGCCCAGGCTACAAAAATTATGGTTGGTTAAAAAAATTGTTCACAAGGGAAAAGAAGCTTTGTGTGGTGCTCTTTTTTTAACTCACCTGCTCTGGGATGCAGTTCTCCATCATTTTACACTTTACAAAACAAGAATTTCCTTACAGCATATTATCTTTTTGTGTGTGTCCAGAAGATACCAGACCCCCTGAGTAGTGACTCAACCAAACCAACCGACGTAGTCCTTCCAGCTTACCTTCGGACCATTTCCAGGCTTCAAGTGATAACCAAAAACAAGTTCAAGATTCACTACCTTCTCTACATTTTCTTCAGCTTCATCTGCAGAACCCTGGAAAAAAAGGCAACATGAGACTTCATATCTACAACCCTCAGAACACAGGAGCAAGGCCTCTGCTTGCAGAAGGGATTTGCCTTTCAGATGCTACAAGTCTGGCAGGCAGTAGGAAGGAGCCATGACTTGGCCCAAGTCATGCCACTCCAGGAGAAGCCAGGGCTTCTGCATGGGTTTACAGCATGCAGTGAATGGCACCTGGGAGACGCTGCATGCTTTCTGCTCCTGGCTGAGCCACTGCGGCGCAGCACAGTGCCGCTGCAAGGACCTGGGCAGCTGCTGCCATTGGAATTGCATTTGGCATGGCAGCAAAGCCCTGACTTTCATTTCCCCCTTTGGGAAGTTTCACTGTACATAAATTCAGTTTCACTGGATTTTATTCTATGGCTGTGTAATAAATTATGACTAAAGAAGCTTTGGGGTCTAGAGTTGCTTGATTAGCTCACCAAATTAAATTAGCAAAGTATCTGCTCTGGCAACCCCAAGGTTCCCAAACACCGTCTCCCTTTCGCACGGCTCTTGTTACTGATACCAGAAAACCACCATGTTAACACAAGGGTGAGCAGACATTATAAATCATCCTTCTTTCCTATAACATTACCAAACTGAGGAGTGATGGGCTAAGGGTCTGCTCTTCTTTGGCAGTAATAGTTCAGTGGAATGGCTCTTAAAAGTAATTTCTGATTAACGACAGCAAAGGAATCACAACTTACAGTCTTCTAATTCAATACTACAAGTTCTATAAAATCTTGAGAACCTCCTTGAAAAGAACTTTATTAACCTATTGTTGTGATGTGACCCATCACCTCTGCTGACCCTCTGCATATGTCACAACACTCTGCAGAAACTGCTGCTTCTCCTTTGCACAAACAACAGGCAAGTTGAGACATGAGAATGTTAGAACATTCCCACCAACGTGAAAAGCACTTCTTGTATAAACAATGAGACTTGCCTTAATTAATGGTGGAAAATGAAACAGATTCAGGTAGTCTTGGGTTAACTTCTCAATAGCAGTCTAGAAAAAAAATAATTAACAAAATCAAATGAGAGTTATTCACAATCTCATAATGCAAATCCCAGAATGACAAACAATCCAAGTCTGTGTGCACCGTGTTTGCCGTTGCAGATAAAAGAGAGCATGTGAGAAGAGTTCAAAAGCCAGGCTTGTTCTGGAAACTATTGTGGTAGGTCAGTCCCATTTCACATTCAGAATCAGATTTGCTTAATCAGAGAAAGAGATGTTTAGGAGGTTGTTTGGGTTGTTTTTATTTATGCTCAATCAACCCAGGAAGCTGGAATCTTTCATTTTGGGCATTATTCACTTTATTAAGTGACAATAATTTTCCCTGCAGGAAATGTAAATTAATATAACAGTAATGGTGTGTGTCATGGAAAAAATGGCTGATAAGCAAAAGAGGAATAAATCTCTGTGACTTAGGAAGCTAAATTTGCAGGATTAGTGATTAGGATGCAAGTATCTCTTTACTAGGAAATTGTGGTGTGAAGCCACTGAGATACAACAGAATTATAGATGCTGCTTTTACAGAAATCCTTTTCCAAAGCTGACTGCCAGGAAACTTAACCCTCTACTGTGGCTATAGTATTAATACTATTAATACAGTATTAGTATTATTAATACAGTATTAGTATTATTAATACTGTAACAATCCTATTAATACTGTATTAATACTATTAATACTGTCATGATCATGTTTTTCAGAACAGTATTTCCTTAACTCGTTAGAAACTTAAGATAGTTAAAACATTGTGAAACAAAGCTTTAAAAGCAAAGTGACCTGGCCATCAGTCAGCTTTAAAGTTGTCTAACAGAGTAACAGAGTTTTTTTTCAGTCAAAGTATGTTTTAAGCTACAGATGAGATGTAAAAGGTGAGAATTTCAGAGATTTCAGTTCAAGCAACTGTGTTCTTATCTGCTCCTTCCTCAGCTAAAAAGAAATCTTTGGGGAGAACTCTCTCTGAAGATATCCAAGGCGTTCTGCCAGGAGAACAGCCCTGCCAGGTGAATCTTCAGCAGCACTGACAGTCCAGCCCACAAAAAGCCCAAGTACTACAGTGGAGCATTGTGGATGGATTTCTTGCTGACAGAGGACACGATTTGATAAACATGAGCAACCCGTGCTGCGAAGAGTGTCCTTGAGCCCATCTCGGAGGCAGGAACTAGGCAATGAAACAAACCCCCATGTCCAGCTGCAAGGGGACAGGATCTGCTGGCCGCAGGAGGCTGACCCTATAATTGTTTTCTCTAAGCTTTAAACCTATCTGTGCCTTACACACAGCCTTAGCCTATCTGTGCCTTCCACATGTACCAATCTTAACTGAGTTATCTGAATAGCCTCTCCTAAGTTTGGCATAAAAGACACTGTATCACTGCAATAAAGGGAGAATGACTTTAAGCACATTGGTACGGCATCGTGACTCTGGCCGCCTTCCCACCGACAGAGTATAAGCACATTTTCTTGCCTCATACAATTCTCCAGTTGTTTTGGGGTCTAGACCCATAGGGACTTGTACCTTGGGTTTTTTATTCACACCAAATACATTTGCTAGTTGGGTTTTTTTGTTGTTAATATGACTAAAACCCCACACGCTCCTCCTTTATACACTATAACCTACTGCAACATTCACTGCTAAATACCTTTAAATGGATGATGTGTCCTCTGGAAACAATGCCCATGTCTTTTAAATCCTCCTCTTCTAGAAGAAGCAATCGTTTTCCAGTGATATGATGTTCCTTAAACAAGCTGGCATACACACTCATTTCACCAGAAGCATCGCCTTAAGATAAGAGAGGTTATTCAGAATTACATAGTGTGCTTTACTGGAGAGGGAAGAAGATGAGCAAATGTATACACACTCATAAATGTGAATATGAAGGTACACATGAATGGCTTTTACCTTTTCTAGTAAGTTGTTGCATCCAGAAAAACTGCAAAAAAGAGAGGAATCAGTCTTGAAGTTCATATTACCAACATTTTATATTAAAGTTCTTTGGAGTTCACAAGTTATTGCTCTTTTTTAAATGGTATTTTACAAATACATCTAACTTTGGGTTAAAGGACTCAGAATTCACTAATGCAAGTGATTACTTTTATTTAGATTTTTGTAACTGCCTTCTACTTTGCAGCCACCTTCCTCAGTTTATCATTAGAAAGAACAACAGAAACTTAGGGACCTGTCACAGGCTGCAGTTAAGGAGTCAGGGCTGTTACAGCTTTCACACTTTAGCTGAACAACCCCATGGTACACGACGCAAGGAAGGTGCTAGAAGGGGCGTCAAAATCACACATTTCTATCCTCAGCATAAATCATGGATGTTTCTCATTCAGCCTTTTAACTGAATAGAAAAGGTGAAAAAGACTCAATGCCATTATTATATATGAGAGATTCCACATCCCTTGAAAAAACCTTAACTTTCAGTGAACTGCCATCTCGGGGGCACACAGTGGGATAAAACTTTCAAAGCCATTTTCTTCTCTCCAGGACAGGTCTTGCTTAGATAGATCTTGGGGCACTTCCACATTCCCTAAATGATCACTCCTGACAGCTCCCAGTACAAATTATTTTCTGGACACTGAAGAACGTGGCTGTTTTATGAAAGTTACTTGAGTCCTTTATTTATTTACTCACTTTCTGGGACACAAGTTTCACCAAACAAATAGCAGTAAAATCTCACCTAAATGCTCTGATCCAGCTCTCCCTCCCTCTATACCCACTGCCATTTGTAGAAGGCTCCAGCAGTGCAATGCTAGCCACATGAACACAAAATACTCACCACATCTTCTTCGGTCCACGCACAAATATCAAAGGAGGGCAGCAACTGTGTGAGAGATATGAATTGAAAAGAAAACCGTCTGACCATTTTCCTCCCCTCTACACAAATTTTACTCTGGTGGCTGATTTTGTTCAGCTCCTTTTTTCCCTGCAAAGGGCAGGACCTTCAGGCTGCATCTCTCATACTGATATACTAAAACTTTGGACTCCCACTGACCACAGACTGGTTTCAACAGCATGGTGGCAGTGCTAAGTTAATTCCTTCACTTTGTGTAGATAGAATTATCAGCAGATCTCCAACAGAAACAATTCAGGAAGTAAAAGTAAACAATCCGATGGTAGGGACTCTCTAGCTGCCTCTTCTCTTGGCTTGTGGCACTATGGGTACCACCTGATTTCTGCAGTGACATGCTGTAATTCTGCCTCTCTCCCGAATGCTGGGTATTTTTCTGCAAAAGGAAGGAAAACTGTCACTAGACAGCAATGAAAGCAGGATCTGGAGTTGGGCCACTGTGGCAGTATTCCTGTATGGCAAGTCTCTCGGTTTCTGCCAGCACTTTGTAACTGCTTTCCTGAGGCTGGGGGAATGCAGCACTTCCCAGCTTCCCCCAGTGCTGCAGCCCAGGAGAGGCACACTCTGCTGTATGCAAGATGGTGTTAGCTCTTGAGGCACAAGGAAACCACAGAGGATGCACAGGAGAATGGCTGCATTAAGTGAAACTCTGGGATGATTTGAAAACTGACAGAGGAAGTGTCATCACTGTAATACCGACTGCCATTTTACTCATCTGAGCATGTGGTATCCCCAGGCTTCACCTTCTTGCCACTTTTATCCAGCTGAAGGGTTAACATTAATTGACATGTATGTATTTGGACTGTCAGTGTCTCCCAAAAGCTCAATACAGTCATGTAGTTGCAAACTTATTTGACATATATAGCAATGACTTATGAGAGACTGTTCAGTTAACCACCTGCCCCCAGTGGTTTGTTACCTCCTCCAGAGAGCCCTGCCACCCATGAGCTCACAGCCCCCACCCACACAGCCACCCCAGCAGGCACTCATTCTGCTTGCCTCCACATGAATGTTGAGCTCCAGGACAGAGTTGCCCAACATGTGCCTGAGCACTTTCCTGGCTCTCCAAGCACCAGAACAGGTACAGTGTAATCTACCCACACCTTTCAGTCATGGCTGTGAAATGCCCTTTGGATCATCCACGTGAAACTCCCATGGAAGAACTTGTGACTGTCCAACACCCCTTGACTTCTGTCTCCTTATCTATGACTTTTTGCTGCTCATCTCACTTTTGAGGACTCCTCAGATTCTCTTCCTCCATCAGTGACTCAGCCAAACCTTACTGGACACAAACCACCCATGAAACCAGCTGAAGTCACCTCTGTTAGGAGGACATGGTGGACTCTCAAACCTATCCCTTTGCCCACTGCTTCCCCACAGGGGACAGAGCCAACAGCACCAGGGTTAAGTTGCAGAAGGGAAGAGGTATCTGCCAGAGAAAAAGAGACCTTTCTGACTTTTTCTTTCTATTACACCATGCTTTCAGCCAATCTTCTCAACCTATCTGCTGTCAGTCAGGCATTCCCTATGCTAACATCTGCCTGCAGCCTGGACAGGATGCTGTGGGGCAAAAGTAGTGCTGGAGGAGGCATCTGATGATGAGAGAGGGCAAGCAATAGCTCTAAGTACCCTTAAGAAGGCAGTGGGTCGTGCCTTTTGTAGGTGCTTATAGCCAAACCAGCTGGTGCTGCGGGAGGAGCCTGGTACAGTAATTTGTATGACTGAATCATTCACCGCAGAAGTCAAATACTGTATTTTTAGTTACACAATGGGGTTTTTTTTTTCACCTCTTCCCATGTTTAAATATAACCAGTAGCAGAATATGCTCTGTATTATTTCAAAATGTTAAAAGACAGATCAGAGAATAAAGGAGAAATGTCGCAGACTGAATGATATGAAAAGTGACTTAAACCAGTGGGCACTAAGGAACCTCTTGAAACACCAGCGTTTTACACAGGGACACAGATGCATCAAATTTACTGTCAAAATGTTTATTGCAAAATAGAAGTTTGGAACAAAGAGAAGCAAAGGAAAAAGTTCACATCAAAAGAAAGTTTATGACACCAATTGAGGAAATTGAATACATTGCATGATTTCTTTCTGTTTTGTTTGCTTTGGTTTTACACTGGAAAATCAAATCCACAGTGTGAAAAAAACAAGACATAATATGTCAAGTGAAATAAAGAGAGTAACTGACGCTGTAAGGTTTTACCACACAGAAGTGTAACATCACATGTTCAACACAAATGATATATTCAGTTTACAGAATGAGTTTTGGCACAGGCATTGCGCTCAGCTTTGTTTTTTCAGAAGGGAAAATGAAATTTTCTAAGGCTGTGAAAATGTTTTCTATTCAAATTTCACTGGTTCACACTTGAAGTGTAAGTAACATTTACTCCTAGTATTCAGTACAAAACTTCTTCAGTAGTGCAAAAGCAAGAAATGCAGTGGACTATATCTGACTTTAAAAGGCATTATGAATATTTAGCACACAATATAAAATGTTTAAAGAAGTTGTTGGTTCTACAGTTTTAAAATTCAATTTTCACACATCAGAAATCTCTGTGCAGATTTTACAGTGTACACTAAGTCGAAGCCTGGGGGAAAGGAAAATGTCTGTCTCTCCTCCAGATTCCTACCAGTGTATTTTAAGGGCTGTGAAAATTACTACATGAACTTACTTTTCTACCTGAACGTTCTACCTAGGACTGTAGTTAAAATCCCTGTCAAGTTAGAGGTCTTATTAAAACCCTGTAAAAGTTGCCTGATTACAGAAAAATGTACCACAGTACTAAAGACACACAGTGGCACTGCTGAATATTTAACAGCTGTGTGCACCCTATGGATTTACCACTCCTGCTGACAGCATTATCAACTATTACTGCATTAGATATTTAGCTCAGAACAACCACTTTAAAATCCAGAGGGAAAGGGAATCACAACATCAAACAAAACCACTGGAACAATAAACAAATGTCAAGAATGTGACTATGTGACAAGGAGCTGTGCCAGACCTCTCCTCCTGGAAGCCCTTCCCATCTAGAGGGGACAATCTCCATGTCTGGCAGCGCACAGCCAGCTGGGAATTCAGCAACACCTACACAACATACCTTAGGACACTTGCTACTCCAAGGAATTGGTGGTATTATCATCACAAAAATTACTAGATTGCAAGTTTCCTCCAGTAATTTCCCCTTCCATTTTGTCCCCACTGTTGAAGGAAAGTAAAGGGAATTGGACATCCTGCCTTGGTCTCAGCTCACTCTCTACCTTTAAGCAAGCCAAAAGCCAGTTCTTCTTTTTGGCCATTTACCCACTTAAGTCAATGTTGGCAACGCAATAACCTGGTGAAAACACTAAGTTCAGACCTGGTTCTTTTCTTCCCACCATCAAATGCAGCAATACTTTTTTACTGCCGATGCCTCCAGAGCTTTACAGACAGCAGAGAAAGCTGGGTTTGGTTAGTGCTTTCATAAGCTGACACACTACGCGGCTGTGGACTGTTGTGGAAATCTGCATAACCTAGTGATGATACAGGTGGAAGACTGGCTTGCACAGCAGAGCAAAATCAGGCATGAAAGATCAAATACTCTGACCTCTTCCAAACAACATACCTGCCCAGCAGAGCTATTTTCAAAGCTTTTATCTAGTGAGAAGCATATCAGAGGCAGAAACAGTGCAGCCTGATTCTTGCATATGATTTTTGGCTTGTAAACTGGAGACATCTGGTATAAAAGTCATCATAGGAAAGTAAAAATGCAACCAATACCATTATTTTTCTAATAAGCAAAGCCAATATCCCAAACATAACACTGTCTCAAGGGAACTACACCAGAAGAGTTTATGTTATCACCTTCTCTAGAACCCAGAGACCACCTTTGCTACTTTGAAAACACAGTTAAGTTTTACAAGAGTTTAATTTTTTCCTTAATATAGCCTAATATAGTTGACAAATACAGTATGAATAAAGAATAGGGATGGGGGGGAAAAAATCCATCTTACTGTATTAAAAATACCAGAACTAAGTAGAAAGCAGAAATTCCTACGAGCATGCCATAAAATCCCGATGGTATTTCACTGTTATAAGGTTAGGTTAGCACAAAACCTTGAAGACACTTAAATCTTATGGTTTTGCAACTATGTAACCCTGTGTCATATTACTTAAGGACTACTAATTTTTACTTCCGTAAGAAGCAGATTTACAAAGTCAGTTAAAATATACATATAAATGTGCCCAAGGTGCTCTGAGATTGTCAAATGCTAAAAAAGTGCAAAACATCAGTGCTAGGGACAGAGTTGGGGTTTTCATTTTGAATACTAAATGTACTGAACCAAATTTATTTTCAGTTAAAAGCCGAACAATGCTACACTGCTTGTGGCGTGCAGTAATTTATGCACAATGACAGACATCTTAAGATCTCAAGTGCAAAATTAGATTACAGAAATCCATCAAATTTTCCTGGGTGCAAAGTGGCTGTGACAAAAATAGTGTAATTGCTGTGGGTGTTATCAGAGACAGACTTACAAAAATAGTAGAGATCTGCACTAGAAACAACCTATTTGCTATTATTGCCATCTAATTATTTGGCCATCCACGTCCCTTTTTCCCCCTAAAGTAAGGTTGCTTTGATAGACCTAAGAAGCCATCTCTACCTGTGCCAAAGGAGCAAGTTTCTCCATGGCATATTCTATGAATTTATGACATCATTTAAATTACAATTCTGTCATGAGCAAAGCTCCCTGATACAAGAGGGTTAAAGTCAAGCCAATGTATTCTGTAGTGTTAGGTAGAAGGCAGAATGTGGGCTGATGTCCTACAGAAATTAAGCATCTTGAAGGGTCTAATTCTATGCAAACTGAGTGGATTAGGCTAGCTTGAAGCTCAGCACTCACTGCCTTGCAGGTTACCAGACCAATGCTGATGCTTAAGGATAAAACAACTCTCTTGCACAACCCCAAGAGGTGCCCACTCATCACTCTAAAAAAACTTCTTTTGTTGAGTGAACATGTAATGATTTCAGGCCTGTTGACATCTAATGTACCTATTTTTCTTTAAGCTATCTACAAAACCACCAAAGTATGTAGGTTAGATCTGTGTAACAGGCAAGTCTATAATTAAAGGAGCCACTCAAACCCAGAAGTTTTCACAAAAGAAACCCCTCCAGTAATTGAGAATGAAATTTTGATGCCTTATTCCCACTGTCGTTGAACTAGACAGTGGCATTTTTGCTTTTGAAATGCTGCCCTTCTTCCTTGGGCAAATATTTTACAGCATCTTCCTTTCTAACCTGTATTTGTGTTTGCACTGGTTTCCCTCCCTCCTTCTGCATCACCACTAAAGGGGTCATCAGGAGAAACGTACTCACTGCTCTCAACATAAGTGCCTGGCAGACAATTATTGCAGCAGATTGTCACACCAAGTTCTATGGGAAGTCACAACAGCAGTGGTAATACTTTAGAAGTGACTTAGCTGTAAAACAGGTACACAGACAGTACTAAATAATCTTCACGTTACTGCCATCATGGAGAATTTCACACAGTAGTAGGACCCAAGCCAAAATGTCATTGTCACTTCTCTTTGTCCTTTCGTAAGGGCAGCACACACGTTTTAAGAGATGCAACAAAATCAAAATGTACTGATTTTTACTTCTGGGTACAAGAATAAGCCCACTATAGTTAATGAGGCTTCCTGGATTTACATCAACATAACTGAAAATTAGCTTTTAGATCATAATATCTGATAATAGATGCAGAGGTCTGATTGCAGTTCGTTTTGCTGGAGTGAATTTATATACACATGTACATACACCAGGGGAAAGAGGAACATTTATACAAATCATCTACTACTAGGGATTATCTGGATTCTGCTGCTATTCACTTTTTAAACTGTGTATTAAACTAACCCCTCTTTTGCCATCAACCAAGCTTCTCTCATCCTAGGAACATATTTGTGATGTCTCACAACACTACCTTGAAAACAGCGTTAAATTAGAAATGCAGCAAACCCTTTCACTGCAACAGTAAGAGAGAACAGACTATAGAAAACAGCAAATCTGGAAGGACAAGTACATACAACTGACAATTAAAGGGGTAAGGAAATAACAAAAAATACAAAAGAAAAATTTGAAGTACATTACAGGCATTAAGGTTTTCTCCAATGTTTTCAGATCTTTAGTTTATCAAGCCAGAGTTTCTGTAATCAGGCATCAAGAATTATAGGTATAATCATGGTTCTTAAAATACTAATAATCTCAATAGGTTTGTAAAGTTTAGCTCCAACTTGCATCAAAGCAGAAATAAGCCATCACAATCTAAACAAAAACCATGTCTTTCTACAAACATGCTCAGCCTGGAAAACATCTCACTTATTTTTTTTTAACCTTTTGTTTTTCTTTTACAGGATTTAAACAAACCAATCTGACAGGATTCTTGTTCTAAAGCTTTATTGTTTTGTTCTGCTAAAACTGATGTCAGAGTTAATTCTATAGCTGACTTCATTCACTGCTTTCATCTGTGTCATCAAAATAATCATCATCATCCTCATCATCTGACCAGTCGAATTCACTGAAACCCAAAGCCATGTTGATTTTCTTTCCTTTTCTCATAGAGGTGGTTTTAGAAGAATTCTTTTTGGCTTGCATGTTTATCTGCATTCCAGAATGCAGGACAGATCCTGCTTGGTTCAGAGAGAAGATATCCCCAAAGCCCGTCATCATCAAGGCCTTCAGACTTTGGTTCATGCCAGCTACCTCCCCGTTACTTGTTGCTGTAATCTGACATGACATCTCTGCACTGTTTGACTCCTCTGTTTTAGATTCAAAGTAAGACTCCTCAGACATTCTTGCAGCAAGAGGTAAGAAAAACTATTTAAAGGAGGAAAGGACAGAGCAAAAGTGAAAGTTAGAACCAATTTAAAAAATGAGGAAAAAAGACACCACCATATTAGTTGGCAATCAACAGAAGGCACAACGATTAGTCAATTTAAACACAGAGATCAAGTAAGAATTCATTAAACCAGAGAGCTTCATTCTGGGGTCATTGTTCTTAAACAGAAGTGCAAAATCACTGAGTCACATGGCAAGAACCACAGGTAGCAGAGCTTTCATGACAAAAGGTTCAAACTCTTCAATCCTCCATTTTGTACAGCAAAAAACACAAGTGTAATATTTCCCAGCCAGGTGGACTGGTTCCCAGAGCAATGCAGGTACAACAGAAGTCTGAGTGAGTTGCTTAACTGAACTTTTCAGGATTGAAGAATAAATGATGTTAGGATGAGAGAACCCAAACATGCTCCCAAAGTTTGGTGCAGAAGTAGCAGCTCACTAAATATCAGAAATAACAGCATCAGTATTATTTGTGCCAGATGGTTTTAAGCGTATGCTCAAAAGGAGAAGAAGAGGTAACTCTGCGATGGCCACAATCAGAAACGAGCTTTTCACCAATGCAGAGGACACAGGAATTGGCCTCCAGCCCACTCCAGCACCTTGCTTCTGGAAGCTGTCCCAGGGAGGAGCAGGCAGTAGAAAGGGGGCAGTCTGCTCAGCTGGTTAGCTTTTTCAGCTTGGTCGTGTTGCCTTATTTTCATTTTGAGTGCTTTCCACAGATAACTGCCATTTGGTCTGTATAATTTTAAATCTCTACTGATGTAATCTTCACCTACAGATAATGGCATTTTCCTGACCCAGTCTGTTTGTAATAACAAATGAAATGTGCCCTCTGCAGCTAAATAATGAGAGATGTCCCTTCAGAGTGGCCAGGCTCAGAATCTCTTTGACACACGTGCCTGTTCTACACAGCTAGTAAAAACTCAGGAGTTTCATTGTCTAATTAAACTACATGGTAAAGCAGCTGTGTGTGGACTTGCCTTTCTTTCCAAAGCTGTTTGGAAAACTACCCCAATATTCATGGGCAGGAAACTGACAAGAGTCAGCAGCAGTTGGTCACAAGGAGTTACAGAGGTGATTACAGTGATGCACTGGTAATAGTGGAGGCTCCACGGCTGAGGTGCTCAGAATGCCCATTTCTTGGCAAAACCACTTAACACTGGCAAATTGTCTATCACTGGAAAGGGCAGTGTCTTTCTTTTGTTTCTCTCAAGTTCTCCCTTGCTTATATTTGCTTTCTGTTAGCATTGTGGTTAACAAAAGTTAGTGGTTGTGGTTTAAGAAAATAATAAAGAAGGTGGGGAGATGGGGCACCCTAAATACTCCTCATGCATCCTACTGCTCAGTGATGAAAGAACCTGCAGCTAAACTTCTGTGGTCTTAGTTGTACAGAAAAAAAAAAAAAAACCAATTAGACCATCATTAGAGTGCTACTCAGATGAAGGACATCAGAAACTGATAAAGAGAAGTAGTATTTTGAAAACAAGCTGTAACCACCGAAACAAGATGCCCACCACATAGGATTCAGTGCCAGGTAGGTGCTTCCATCAGCTGTTGGAATTTTAGTCACTTTGAAGCCATGGAAAAGCATCATCTAATAGCTGGGAATAATTCCCTGTAACAACCAACAAAGCTGCAAAACAACTTTCCTCCAGAACACATTTCTGAGTCAGTGTTTGTGCAGTGCCTGGCAGTGGGTAAGCTGTGAATGGACCGAAACTATGTCTCTTAGAGATATGCACACAGGGAATTTGCAAAGATCAGACCCAAAGGTGTCTATTGTGTAAGACAGCAGAAATAGGGTCAAAACAAGAGCAGGAATAAACACTGTTTTTCACAAAAGTGAAAAGATTGACCTTATCCTTCTCTCACATGGATGTATGTAAAGCTGTATTTCATCCTTTAGAGCAGGAGCAGCCTGCCACTCGGAGCAGCCTGCCACTCATAGCTGCCTACCATGCAAGATGACATGCTGAAGCTTCTGTCAGTCTTAAAACACTGGGAAATCGAGTGGCAGAGAATCAGGTGTTCTCCTTTCACTTGGACTGAGTTTCTCTTCTGCACACCACTTTAATAGTATCTGTTGGCCTCTGGTCTTTGTTGTAGAGCAAAAGGAGGAAGTGACTGCAGGGCATTGAAGTACAGATGACAGTACCAGCTAAGACACAACAAGGCCTAAAGCTGGTAAAGAACCAGATATAAGCCTAGGGGATACCTTAAGCTATGTTACTTGCTCTATTTGCTATATCTTTACTACTGTTTTTACAGTCAGGGTAGCTTAAAAATCAAGCTACCTCCTTGTTGCAATCTTCTGTTTGATACTGCTGCACAAGGACACTTTGAACCAAGGGAGCGAGACAGACACTTGAGTCCTAGAGTTACAACTTTCAGCAGTGGTATTTTGCTAATGATTTAGAGCTATGAATTTTAAATACAGTTGGATTTGTAACTAGTGCCTTGTGGATCTTCATTTGCTATCCAAAAAACAATCCTGTTTCAAAAAGACAATTTCTGCTCGTAGTAATTCCCCCCCGCCCCAAACAAAAGGGCTCTTTTTAAAGCTGTTTTTGTGTAACCATTCACTACAGATCTAGGAAAAGAAAAAACAAACAAACAAACATGCATTTCTCTATTAGAAGAAATTGCATTTAAATGCAATAAGAGGGTTAATGTTATGCAGAAAGATAGTTCATGCTTAGCACAATAGGCCTTAGCACAATGCTTTCTTCTTTCAGCAATGCCAGCTCTAAGTGAAAAGTCATAAGCAGGTACAGCATTAAAAACCCTAGGGCCTTGCTTGTGAAAAGATTTGCTCATTAAGGCAGTGTCTCATGCTGTGCTCAGGATAGATGACGGCCCCCAACTCAGTTACTGGAAGTTTGCAAGTGCTAAAGCAAGCATACAGGTATCTACTGAGAACACACAGTATCTGCACATAGGGAAACATTCATTTTTCATTATTGCACTACTGCATATTCCTAGCTGGACCACGAATGCAACTCCATTCAAACAACAGCGATTAGCTATGCCTTAAAAACAAGTTGCATGTAAATGGGTCTGGTTGGAATCAAGGTTTTAAGCAAGATAAATTTGGGCATAAGAAGAACCACAAACTATTGTGATACTACATTCAAACAACAGCAATTACCTATGCCTTAAAAACAAGTTGCATGTAAATGGGTCTGGTTGGAATCAAGGTTTTAAGCAGGATAAAATTAGGCATAAGAAGAACCACAAACTACTGTGATCTCAATTTGGTACTGTTTTAGCTAGTGCTTCAAAACCAAGTAGGTAATGCAGTATTTTTCTTAATAATTCTGTTGTTAGATGTCTAGCCATGCACTAATCTGATGGTCTTCCCTGTGCTAATCAGCAAAGGGCATCCTATTTCATTAAGAAATTCAAGATAATCCAAGGAAGTTTTTATATTCAATTTATTAATAGGCACGTGGCAATCCTAACAGCTAATAAGTGGCCAGCACAATTATATTAATGATAATTATGAAAAAAGCCCTAAATAACAGTTTAAATTCAAATTCTGACCCCTTTTTTTCAGTGAATGGAAATTTGCTTCTAAAAGAACAGAAGAAAAACCCATCTATATAGGCTTCTCAAGCCTTCTTCTGCAAGAAGCAAAGCGTTCTCAACATTTAAGATCAAATCTTGCATCCATTAAAGTCAAGAACTTTCCAGTTAAAAAAATTAATTTATTGAATGCAATCAACTTTTAATGCTGAGAACTGTAATTAAATCAGTGGGAAGCTACTCTGGTGCCCATGGCACAATGTGAACTATCAGCAATATCTGATATGGAATGTATTAGATGAAATTTGTGTAAACAGTACAGTCACATAATAAAATAGACTTTAATTGGCCCAAATGAACAACTGGACAAAACAAAGGCACTCTTTCCTTGGCATGTCTTTAGATTTACTGAGACAAAGCTCTGATTGCTTTCTGAAGACAGATGAAAGGTTGAATTATTGTCTACTTACAGGAGTATTGGACTGCTCAGTTAACTTCTGCTCCCACATCCTCAAACGTCGCTCCCGTTCCTTTAATTCCTGCTCTTTAAAGCTCAGATCACGCTCCAGTTTCTTTAGTCTCTCTAAGGTCGCCTCAATTTCACATCTGCACAGAGACAATTTGTTACGTTTTGTCTTTTCCTGACAGATATAAATTGTTCATAATTTCCACTTGCATGTTAATTAAATGTGAAAGGCTGAAAAGTACAATACTAACTCAAGCAGTTCATTTAATTATTACCAAATGCAAAGCCTTTCAGAGCTTTAAGAACAACCAGCAACGTTTACACCTGAGAATGACCACAATACCTTCAGCTGAAGAAAAGTAATATTTAACGGGGTAAAACACCATATAATAACAGCATCTTTTCTCTTAACATCTTGAAACATGACCTTACCCATAAAGAAACTGCAACAGGAACTGCTAGCAGGATGATCACTACTAACACAATGTGGGCAGCCTAAGAAGCCCATTTGCCTGAGTTTAATATTACTTGGACTTACATTCCAAATACATAGGAGCAGTACTGAGGTGTTTTTCTCACTTACCTTCCTCTTTCTCTATGTGAAGATATAAAAGCAGTAATATAAGCAATGACATGGTCCTGCAAATGGTTAAAAATATAACCTTCTCAAGTTAGAAACAGTTAATAGAAGGATTTGGTTTACTTTTCTCTGCTTTGCACATAGAAGTAAAATGTGAAGAATAAGAAAGGCAGGAAGTGAAGGCAGTACTGTAAGAAGCTTCAGATACTGCCTTGATTGGGCTGCATTGCACTTACCCCAGGCCTTAACAAAGCAGTTTCTTTTGACACACTTTCTGAGGGACAGTATCTTTTAAACACATGAACTGAACTGCTCCTGGAAGCTTTAACTTCAACAAAGTTTTGCCCTACAAATGCATGGCTGTGTACTAGAAAGTACAGAAGAATAATCCTGTCACTGAATTTCAGCCACATCTTTTGCTTACAGTATAACCAAAGAAAAAGCTCCACTTGTATCAGAGGTTATATTACTATTTAGCAAATGGTTTCTTTGACTGTTTGGGAGACCATGTGCTGCCTGCCACTTCTGTCTGGACTTTCAGGTGTTTCCTACTCACTTTTGTGGGAATAGTCCATACCAGAGCATTTCATTTTCCTCCTAGAAAGAGAGGAACGGTTCCTAAGGAAGTAGATTCTAAAAAGAGCTTTAAAGACAGCTACTGGGACTCCACAATGCCAAATCTTCTCCTCAAGCTTTCACAACATTTTCCCTTTGTTAATACACATTTATTTTGGGTATGTGTCTGTGTGTGAAAAAAAGATAATTATTTCTTCCTGTAAATCTCCTGTCCAAGCATGGAATAATTAAGCTCTTCTCAAGTATTGACCTAAAGGAGTTCAAGCTCTTGATGTGCACAGATGCATACCTAAATACCTTATTTCAAATAAATGAAATAGTTTAATTATTTCAAATCTATTTCTAGAATTCATATTCTAATAATACATCTCTCCCTGAAAGCAATGGTTGCAAAGTACACTGAAATGATTCAAAGCTGGAATAACTAGCAAACTCTACTACCATGTTTAATTCTACCGCAAAAATCAGCCACCTGGGGCAAGGGCATTTATCACACTTAAATCCCACTGAGCATGCTGTTCAACACGGTCATCAGAAAAAATGCCCCTCACAATTGTTATGCCTCAGATTTCAAGCAAAATTCTGTCATATTTAGGCATGTAAAGGTCCAGGCTCATCTCTGTGCCAGGTAGAAAGTGGTCACATGTCCTCATAAAGACACAATGAGGAAACAAAACTAAAAAGCACCTGATGGAAGATCAGAAAGTGACTCCTCTCCAAAAATTCATTTCCCTATCATAAACTCTTTCTCTCAGGAGCAACATGTTCTATGCTAACATGCCTACTGTGGCAACTCCAGAGCAATCTGTGGATAGTTGCAAGTGCTGCTTCTCTTAGTTTCTCCCTCCACATCACTGCTAGCTGCATGCAACTGTGTTAATTTTTAAAATATGTAAATTAAGTTCTCTTTTAAATAACATTCTGCACTAGGAAGGTCCCAGTAACAATAGCTTTCTATATGTCAAAAATCTACTTTGTGCTATAATTACCTCTCTTCATTATACAGAAACACCTCTTCTAATAAAAGGTCAGTCTGAGAAAACAGTTGCATTCTGAAAAATAATTCCACTCTATAATAAAACTGTGTAATTAAAGAGAAAGCTACCATACATTGCCCAGTTAATGAGTCTTACTTCACAAATGAGGCAGCTTGAAACATTATATGTGGTAGGGGATGTGGATTTGTTTACTTCTGTAGTTCTGCAGTCTGAGTTTACTGGTTTTTCTAGAATAATCTCATTCTGTGACATCAAAGAACATATACTGTATTATAAGAAGTGATAGTGATAAACAGTCACAGATTAAAAACAATGGCTGGCATTTGTTTCTAAGTCTTCAGTTACTACTGATACACTAATACAAGTATTGCTAAGAGACTATTTTAATCATTAGAACAGCCACTTCTGGGGAAGAGGATGGAAGGAGAAATGCTGTTAGTATATGTGACTAAATGCAGATATATGTGAGCTCTCACTGAATTGGAACATCATTACTTCAACAGCAATTTTTTTTTTACTGCAATAAAAGTGACTCGAGAAAGAGCTCCAAAAACATCACTGATTAAGAACTTAAACATAAGGCAGAATTGTGCAATTTAGTCACAACAGTGTCCCTATCTTATTAAATAACAAAAATGTGAAGATAATTATTTTAAGGAAATTACAGACCAGGCAAATTCAAATGAATTATTAATATAAACATCAAGAGCAGTAAATGCTGGAAGTAAGGCCACCTTATGTCAAAGTGTCTGCAATATTAATAAAACCTCTGTCACTCATGTATAGAATCAGCCCATTGTCAGTTTTCACACCAGTCAGAGATGTTGAGGACTCTGGTTACTTGCTGTCACAGATGCACTTTTTGCATGTCTCTATAAAAAAAGAACCTCACCTTGACTTTTCTTAAGAGTGGGAAAAATGTAATCCAGTTTCTCTGAGCTTTGATTTGCTTACTAAGAGCAGTGCCTCTGTGAAAGTGCAGTATCTGGATCACTAATTTGGAGGTCCCTCAAAGGAAAAGCATAACCTTTGCTTTTCCCAAGCCCACCCTTCTCCAGGGCTCTGATAGCCAGGCATCATTAAAATTCCCTATTTCATGGTAACATATCTCATTCTTTCTCTATTGCTAGTTCAAATCTCTTTGCAAATCACTATGGGATTAAAAAAATAACCCACAAACAAAAAAGCAATGAGTAAAAGCAAAGATCTTTTTCGATGTAGAAGCTAAAACTTTGGTACAAGTGTTCTCAGAAGTGGTCTTAGTCTGCTTTAGCTTATCCTTTGGGATCACTTTATGCACACAAATTTTTATCTAGTTTAGCTTGCATATTTTTTGCATACTTTTCATTAATTTGGCTTAGCCTTCATGAGTATCTCCAGACAATCTGGGCTTTTGCACTCGGGAAGGCAGCCATTATTGGAATTCAGGTAAGAAGGTGCCTCCCTCACCCAGCCTGAGCAAGTCCCCACACAACTTGAGTTCTTTCTGCACTCTGTGTTTTAATTTTTGCTTAATTTAGAAAATTAAGTCAAATCATGCCCCACTAGGAGTTTGCTTTCCGTCTCTCATATTTCTTTCTCTCCCAGGTACTTATTCTTCCAAATAAAATATGCCAAATTTATCTTTAGCACAAGTCTCCACAATAAGTTTTTCCATGAGGTCCCTTCCAACCCAACCATTCTATGATTCTATGAAATTAATGTTTCTATATGCCTTTTCATTAACACTCTGTTAGCCATTCCTCATCTCAGCAATTTAGGTGCAGGAAAATAAAATTTGTGAGAAATATTTCAGCTACCTGAGTCACAGTCCAAGAAATCAATCAGTTCAGTAAAAGAATTTTAACGTTATCAAATGTCAACCAGCACAGGTTTTATACTGCTATATTGGCAAGATTTCATAGAATCACAGAATCAACCAGGTTGGAAGAGACCTCCAAGATCATCCAGTCCAACCTAGCACCCAGCCCTATCCAGTCAACTAGACCATGGCACTAAGTGCCTCATCCAGGCTTTTCTTCAACACCTCCAGGGACAGTGACTCCACCACCTCCCTGGGTAGCCCATTCCAATGCCAATCACTCTCTCTGGCAACAACTTCCTCCTAACATCCAACCTATACCTCCCCTGGCACAACTTGAGACTGTGCCCCTTTGTTCTGTTGCTGGTTGCCTGGCAGAAGAGACCAACCCCTACCTGGCTACAACCTCCCTTCAGGTAGTTGTAGACAGCAATGAGGTCTGCCCTGAGCCTCCTCTTCTCCAGGCTGCACACCCGCAGCTCCTTCAGCCTCTCCTCACAGGGCTGTGTTCCAGGCCCCTCACCAGCTTTGTCACCCTTCTCTGGACACGTTCCAGTATCTCAACATCTCTCTTGAATTGAGGAGCCCAGAACTGGACACAGGACTCAAGGTGTGGCCCAACCAGTGCTGAGTACAGAGGCAGAATAATCTCCCTTGTCCTGCTGGCCACACTGTTCCTGATGCAGGCCAGGGTGCCACTGGCTCTCATGGTCACCTGGGCACACTGCTGGCTCATGTTCAGCTACTATCTACCAGCACCCCCAGATCCCTTTCTGCTTGGCTGCTCTCCAGCCGCTCTGTCCTCAGCCTGTAGTGCTGCTTATTTAGTTATTTGCTTTTTCCTAACAGAATTTGAGTATGTGTTCATCTTTTAAATATTTTTACTATACAGAGGTGTGTATAAAACTCCTCACTGAGGAATATTTTTCCTCCAACTCTCTCTGTATTGTGACTGCTACTAAAACCAACATGTGATGTCCACAGCCTGCACAAATAACAGTGCCCAATAAATAATTTTTTATACTTTAAATACCAACTACTTGTCCCAGGCCTTTAGCACGTGAATTTGGGGGGCGAGAGGGCACACCTAGATATTGTAAAAGCACATCACTGACAAACACTTGAGAGCCGGGTACTGGCAGGATGGGTCACTCAACAGCCCTGCGAGGTAGCGGCGATGAGCGCGGCCTGGTCCTCTGCCCCCCGCCCGGCGACGGTGAAGCGCAGGTCGGCGCTGTGGCCAGCAGGTGGCGCGCCACCGCCGCCCGAGGCCGCTGGCTGCCGCTGAGTCCGGGCAGGAGCAGCCTCGGTCCCGGAACAGGCTATTTATACTCCCGCCATGTGACCGAGGAGCGGCCCATCGCCAGCTCACTTTTTCCACTCGCCCGACTAAAACTGTACATCTCGCTTTTCCTTGGAAGTCTGCGGAGAAACGTGGGAAGCCGTGCTTGATAGAAGCCCCATTCCCGTGCAATCTTCGCCACCCTTCACCCACCCCTGCTGCAGGTTTCTCCGATCCCCGCGCTGGCTGCAGGCAGGGAATCTGTGTTTCTGCTCCCCGCTTACCTGGAGCAGAGCCAACGCTTCTTAATATAGACTGAGGCAGGATCGTCTGGTAAAAATCTCCTGCCTCTGCAGATCTGTTTTCAATTTTCTTTTCCAAACGGCAGGACATACTGTGCAGCAGCAGCTTTCTAACCAACAAATAAGCTTTGGGAACAGGCTTTTGAAGTTTTGGCACATAGAGGAAAAAGTAGGCTGAAGATTTTACTGTAAAGCTGTGTAATGTAATAAAGTTTTCCCCGATTTGTTTTATAACCACTTCACAGTTAAATGCACTATGCAAAAACAGGGCTGCCTTGAGTATATGCTGAATGTTGGACTTGATGATCTGTAAGGTCTCTTCCAACCTTAGTGATACTGTGATACTGTGTGACACAAAGTCAAGGCAAGGGAGAGAATGCACAAAAAATGGCAGAACACAGACAACTGAAGACAAATGGAGGGTTGAGTTGAAATGATTTTTTTTTAATGCAGTTTATCTTTTCAAACCCCAAACCTTCTACGAAAATTGCATCAAACACATGTATATGATCAGTTTCACCCTCATGCTACTGACTGAAAAATCCATAATTAGTTTGAAGATAGGAATCACAAAACCATAAATATCATGATACCTAAACCGGTATAACAATAAATACAGGGTGCAGCTAAGTGTATTGGCTCCTCTAACACGTTTCATAACATTCTGGAAAATCCTGAAAAACAGCCAAGTGAAGTTACTCTAAAAATACCTGAAAGCACAGATATTTTCTACCAATCATCACTGGAGTCTGGTGTCTTTCTGAAAAAAAACATGGACTTCGAGCATTTCAAAGGAAAAGCACATAATTTCATCTTGAGAGGAAGAAAACTTACCTCCACTCCGCCTTGTTATGCAGGAATGAGTTACACTGGTCTGGAAGGTTGCTGTCATTTGACATAGATTCCAGGATTGAAATGATCTGCTTGAATGATGGTCTTTTCTAAAGACAAACACCAAAACACACCATTTGCATTCATATGCAATTACTGCTGTGTAAAAGTAACTGCAGGAATTTCTTGGCTGAAAGACTGCAAGCAACAGAAACTGAGATGCTGCTTTCTGAATCCAGCATCCTACAAGAGGACTGTAAATTTGTAAACTAGTTTTTTACTTTTTTCTCCCTGAAGAAGAAGTTGGTTTGGGAAGTCACATAAACTAGTAGGACTCAAGCCTTACCTTAATTTCCCGTATCTACCAGTAAAACCCTTTGGTGCTCAACAGGAGCATCAGACAACATTGGTAGCATCAACAACAATCAAGGTTCTTTAGAATTAAGTTTTCCTCAAGCTAAGAAGGAAAATGCTACCAAAAAGAGAAGGCTGAACCCATTAGCAACTGGTAATTAGAGAATTAGAGAGATGGCCTTTTACAGGTAGCAACCTAAAGTCTTTAATAGGTTAACGAGCTATTGAACTGCTCATCAAAAATTGGCTTCTGGCTGCAATTCCCCTCTGGCAGAGAAAGACAGACTTCCCGGAAAAGCCTCTCACTTGGCTACCTCCAGAGCTACGATGGAAAATGAAGAGTGATCTCAGATGAAGATGTCTTGTCTAGCAGCTGAGTTCATGTCAGCGGTGTCTGTGTTCTTCTGTCCCAGGCTCATTTACTGAACTTTCTGTTCTAGGGGTCTCCCACTGTGCTCCCTAGTCACAGAAAGCTGTTAAAACTTCTCCGTATTTTCTACTTTCCCCTTAGTCCCAAAAGGAAGCTATGAAGTAGGATAATAACTGAAAAAAACACAGTCAAACGTGTTTCTTGAGAGAGCGCTGACTCTGTTAGTCTGTTTGACAGACCCCAGACAACGTTGAGACAAAAGGCTGAAACAAAATGTAGATACATAATAAGGGGATGATGCACATTCTCTCTCTATCATGCCTGTAATTATACCATTTCTGCTAAAATTACAGATGCCGCAATTAAAACGTGCATTTTAATTTGGGAGCACAAAAACAATTAGGAACAATGCTGAGGTGTCTCTCCCTGGAAGATCCAAGTGATTTCCACATTATAAAAGAAAGACACTTTCTTTATTTTAAATGTCAAATAGCATGAAGAAGTGTCAAATGAATAACAAAAAAAGAGACAAGTTCTCTTAGACTGTAATGCTGCACTATTCGACTGTAACTGGGGGCTCTGTCTGTCATTTTTTGGTCCATCTCCATGACTTCACGCAGTGGGCAGCTGCATGAGCTATGCAGATTTCCTTGCCACAGACAGCTCTTGCCCCAGCCACCACATGCTTACACAATTTGGCCCCCAGCCTAGCGTCCATGGAGCAGCACACAGGCAGCACGGCTGCAGGAGCCTATTCAGCAGCACATTTCTCGCACTTGTTGATCTAGTCCCAGTGTGAACATCCAAGAAGAGTCTCCCTGTATTTACAGGGGAGATGGGGGAGGTAGTAGTCCTTCCTCTACAGGACCTGCCACAGCTGATCAAACCCTCTGAACACATCCTGGAAGGACATCAGAGAGTGTGCTATGCTGGGGGTACAGAGCACAAAATGCACCCCTGCCACCAACCAAGATGGACAACTCTGGTGCAGTTTTGCAGCAGTCTTCTTACAGCTGCCACGCCCTTCTTGTTGCTTTAGCTGCATCTCTTGTAACCACCTCAGTGGGCGTGAACTGTTGAGGTGACTGAAGAGCTTCCCAAGTGGAAAGTAAAGTGTCAGACAGGAGATGCAGGTCCCCACCAATACACCAGGGTTACTGTTACTGCTACATACTGTCCAATGGACTGGCTGGTGCGTAATGTGCCTGCACTAAACTAATTCAATTTTCAGGAACAGATGAAGGGAAAACATCCCCATGCTGCATTAACTACAGTATTTTATGGCTTTACTGGGTGCACCTGCATTAGCAGCGGGGTTGGACTAGATGATCTCGAGAGGCTACTTCCAACCTCTACCATTCTATGACTTACAAAACAATTCCATGAGTTTTGCTTGCTCCTTCTTTCTCAGGAATATACTGGGAAGTATAGGGTAGGAATGACACAAAGTAAGCACAGTCAGCAGTAGCTACTACCAAGCCAAGTAAGAGATATGACAGAGAACAAGGTTTTTACAAAGGGTGGGTGGAAGTGCCAACTGGCCATTTAGGGAGGAGCAGTAACACGCACATTTTGGGTCCTACACTACAGGCAAAGAAGCTGTTGAGTTACGCAGCTAGACCGGAATAAATGGAGTCACACAGTACTGACAAAGCTTGGGCACCTCCGTCTGTTCGGTTTCTGTGAACAGCCACTAGCCAGATTTGCAGGTACCAACTTTCCCTGGAGACAGAGCTGATATGAAGACACAGCACACACTACCATGTGGGTTTTGTTGCTTTCTTCCCCCGGGCAAGGATAATTTCAGATTTAATAAATGCACTCTAAATGTAGACTGATACCTTGCTTGAAACTGGCAAGAAAGTGACTGTTGAAACTGGAAACCCAAGCTGAGCCTTTTTTTTTTTTAATGTATTTTTGGTAGATGACTGCTTAGCACTTTCTAGAAAGTCAGGCATCTCAAGTCACTCCTTATACAACATTCTTAAAATATCAAGGCATGAGTCGTATTTGACAATTATTTCCCCTTATATCTGTGATGTCTCATACAAAAATCTTTAAAATATATGTCCCTCTAGAAATAATTCTAGTTAATATTTTCACTGTTTCCTTCCACTCGATATTTCTTCCTAAAGAGATTTACATAAACTCAGGACATTTAATTCATATGGTTTTTTTTGCTTCTTCCCTGTTCCAAGGATTCTGACTTTCATTAAAATATTAGTAATTGACAAATATTTTTGACATAAACCAGGGATAAATTGAAGGGACAAATGAAATGAGAAAGAACCACCCACCTGTGTTTCAAAAGCAAGTATCTCCAGTAAACAAAGGCATCAATGATGAGCAACCTTGTTTGTACAATTATCCCATGCAAAAGCATCTTGTTTGGTAGGGATTTTAACATGTGGAAGTAGTTATTTAAGATACTTAGTTACCACAGAAATTGTTCTGTAATAATTACTGACTTAATTAACATTTTAGTAAAATGCTCTGAGCTCACCAGGATTTGTTCCAACTAGGACAGTTTAAACTGTATAAAGACTACCATTACAAAGTTCATACAGAACAATGAGCTGCTGGCATTTTTCTCCATGTAAGAAGAAATTCATAAGAATTCAAAGCAAAATTAATAACTTGGGCCACTCCCATGAGGAAGTTACAGTGTGAATAGTGTCTGACATGCTAGCTGCCCTGCAGCAACTCTCCAGGTATGTTCCCTAGCTCCGTAGCAAATGTACCTCTCTCTCTCTCCTGAGGGGTAAGAATCCTAAACGTCATGCTCTCTGCAGGCTAAAAGTATGCACATTAGCAGTTGCTTTTGAGCAGCTGACATCCTCAAGCTCACCCCTACTTGACCTTCAGAAACTTGTTCATGCATCAACTATCTGATCTGCTAAAGCTAATCCTGGCAAAAAGAGAACATTACACAGAGCAGTATTTTAGAGGAGCGTGCTCCATCTTTTGGCTCATGCAGGCCACACAGCCTTTTATCAAGGCATTTGGAGAGCTGTAAGTAGCGATCCTTTCCCAACACGTGACTGAATAAGTCACATGCCCAAATTGTGGCCAGAGATTACTCCATTTCAGGTATGTGAACAAAGCATTTATAATTGCCTAACAGAAGAGAAGCTGCATGAAAAAAAGAGCAAAAAGTAGACTGTCAGAAAAAAAAACCAAAACATTTAACATGAGATTAATTCTTTGCCAACAAGAGAGATGCCTCAGGGAGTAATGCTCCTAGGAATCAGCCCACATCAATCTAGCTGAATTAACTGGGCAGACAGAACTCAATCTGATGCATAAGGCAACTTTCTTTTATGACATGCAAATCCCTCCCTGTCCTTAAAAAACAGCAACAGCTCTCTGGACGCTTACGTATGTGGCTAAAGCAAACCAGAGAGTGAGCTTATCTTCAGTAACAGAAAAGAGTCTCCAATAATTCTTATTCTGTGGCATTTGGTAATGATGCTTCTGCTCTGGAGTAGTTATTAAAGATATGTAATTACCACTGGAAAGCGCTCTTCAGCAATTACTGACCCAGAGCTTAAACAGCCTACTTGTAGATTCAAAGACTCAAAGCACTTTTCTCCCTTTCCTTCTGTGTAAAGGATAAAGATGGAAATATTAGGGAAATGGTGTTTAAATGGGTGTTCACGTGAAAACCACACAGTGATCATCAATTCTGTAGGAAAGCAGCTCCTACCAAAAAAAAAAAAAAAGAACAAGAAAGAAGAAACCAAGAAGGCAAATTTCTTTTCTCTTACTAGTCTTCACTACTCTTTGGTGATAACAAATTCTAGCTTTAGGACACCTAAGCACTGTAATTCACCTTGGAAAAGTTCTTGTTGATGCCTTGACTTGAGAAAAGGAGCCTATTTTTTTTTCCTAAACTACCCTTCTCTCTCTGATGTACCTTCTTAAGCAAGAAAATGGATGCTAATATTTGCTAGTAAGTTTAGTATGTCCACAAGCTTTTTCCAGTCAATTTTCTGTATAAGTCAGTTTAAAGAAGGTAACTCTCATAATCTACAAAAGCAAACTATCTTTCATTTCCATTTTGGTTTATTCTCATAGGAGCAGATTAATAGTGACAATGGTTTGGCTCTTTAACTCACAGTTTTACTCCATTTTCATGGTTAATCAGTATATTACAATAATTCTATTATTACATTATTCCAGTATAATCATTCTAAGGCTAATAATTCAAAGTCCTAAGGGTAAAAACTAGAAGAAGTTTAAGATCCATTTTGAATATGTTGTTGCTGCTGTTTTTACACCCATTTTATGGATTAACTGATTCCTCACATGTTTTCAACACAAGGAAGTCATCAAAGTTGGACTTTGAAATAGATATTTCATGTGATGCTCATGTACATCCAAAAATGATTAGCTATTAACTACTGAGAGAAAATAAAAAAAGAGCAATTTTTCACCTGCTCCAAAATGGCTACATTCTTGCCATCTCACCCTATTTGCAGGTATTGTCTTGAGTAGTCAGGGAAGTCAGTAGCATAGTAACTCTTGATTAAGAGGGAGACATTTAAGTACAAACATGTAAACACATTAAAATAAAAACAAAATAAAACAAAACAAAAACAACAAAAAAAAAACCCACCCCACCCAAACAACCAACCAAACACCACCCTCAGCTATATTTGTGAAGAAATGTCTGTACCAGCATGCAGTAGTGGCGTTAGATGGGATTTGTCCCGCAGAGAAACACTAACACACTCAGCAAAACAAGGCTGGGGGTGGTGGTGCAGACATAAAACACAAATTAAAGTACCTTGGAATCAGCATCCCAACATTGGTGCATGAGTTCTGCAAAACTTCTGGGACAACTGCTTGGAATGGTTAATCTCTAGAGGAGAGAGAATGTACCAGTTATTGGAAGCATTTTCCTTTAAGCTGTTACTAATAGATTTCCTATAAAAGCAATGCATTGGAAAGAAGTAAACCCACTCTTTTTTCTTTTAAATGCAATGTAAAACCTGAGAATTGACATATTAAAGTGAAAAAACAAATCTACTTACACTAGCAAGACGTACAAATTCATTAACAAACCAATTAAGAAGGAACAGAACAAACGCACAAATGGAGCTGTTTAAGAAAACTCTGACAAGGAGGTAAAAATAAGGCAAACAACTTTTAATACTAAAACATAATAGTTTGAGGAGGTTGCTCCATGGTATTCTAAGATGCCTGTCAAGATAGGTGTAATATACATTCTACCTTAATTCCTTTCTCCCACACAGAAGATTCAGCTGTACCATATTATAATCACTTCTGATAGAGCAAATGGCTGAAATATAGGTAACATTAAGTGAATTAAAAAGAGTTAAGTGAAGCTCTACATGATACAAGAGTTGTTTTATGAGCCTGTGGTCAAAAGGATTAACGAGGATGTGCAGATCTCAGAGAGCAGTCACAGAGCACAGTGAACCCATATAAATATGATGACTGAAAACAAGGAGTTGCTGGTTACAGCCAGGACCACTGGCTACAGAAAAACTGTTTGAAGCTTATTTGTTTTCCTTTGCTGAGAGTTTTAAACTATTAAAATATTCCTTTGGTCAGTCTTAGAGGATTTTTAATTTAAAGAATCTGCCTTCACAATGGACAGCCTAAAAGCAAATCTGTTCTCACATACACACACACAAACACTGAAGCCTCTCTGGTTGTGACTAAATGCGCATCTCAACAACATTACACATATAAGGAGATGCCTGTGCTATTGCTGAGGCAGTTAACTGACTTCAGATGTTTCATACTAAATTTTAAAAATATGTAGATAAAATCCCAGTTCCTCAATGAAAATGGGTGCAAATGTAAGAGAAGTCAAGCTGGAAAAAGGGTTCCCTGTCCTGTAACAGGTGAGAGCCAGGTAGTGCAGTCCTGTTAAGATCAACCTGCCAGGAAGATCATCTGTTCTGTCTTACTCTTGGCATTTCAGAAGAAAAGCAGAACAAGTTGTATCAAACTGTACCATTATATTACTGCAATGTGACCTGAAAAGCCCTACAAGACACAGCAGCCAAAGTAAGAGTTAACAAATTCTGCTGCACAAGCATTTGAGCACCATGAAAACTGGAAACGTGATACAGAGCCAGGGACTGCAGTAGTATCATTATTAAAACAATGTAATAAAGACTTTAAGGTGCAAATCTTTTTGTGCAAGAAGAAGAAATACACAGAAATTTTTACAATGCATAAACAAATTGTACTGGTTCTTGATCTCCAGTTGAGTCATTAGCCTAAAAATATCCTGGCTCATCTTGCTACAGCATTTGTTTGTAACCCTCACTGTTCCAGAAGGGTTGCAATCAGCACTTAGGGTGTCTCACTTGTGCAGACTGTTACCTATCAAGTATTATAGAGGTAGCAGGTCCAAGAGTATTATATTCTGATAAAGATAACATTTTTCAGTGGTAATTTATTATGAGATCACAAGTAGAGTAATCTGAACTCTCATGTTTTTCTTTTGTGGAGTAAAAAATATCTATAGTTACACAGAAACTCTAACAGATTAAAACAGGATTGTGAAATTAAGGCAGTCACAAAAGACTCATATGGAATAATTAAAATCCACTTCATTCGTTGGACTCAGGTTTTGCAATGGGGGACTTTTCACCCTATGCAATTAGGCTTTGGCTTCAGTCTCACACTCATTTTAACAACGGCCTTCCAGTGCAAAAAATGAAGCACACACTTAACAGTGGTTCAATTCTGTGGTGAATTGGAACCGTGCAACACCACTGATGTCAACAGATGGAACTGAGAGCAGAACTAGGCCCTCACACTTGCTTTGGGACATAGAAATTATGAAGAAATGTAGCTCAAAAGTCTTACACTGAGGTTGTTCCTAAGTTATGGACAGAAAAAAAAATTATGTAAGTAAGTGTTAATGCCCTCTAACCCTCCTGGCACCTTTCCAGAGAAGATGATAGCGACAGGCTAGTGGTATCTGACAGAGAAGCATCTTGACTCTGAAAATGCCACCCCTTAGTTTTCTTCAGCCATGAATAAAATAGTCATCACGTCCACAGTTTTGTTTATACTGTATCTCGGACAGTTCCTTGCTCTGGAAAACTGCAGAGCAAAGTGTTGTACCCTACATCTTTCAGTATTTGACTAAATCTCTTTACAGCACTCCCAGTGCCACTCTGTACCCCTTACATAAAACTGTGCATGGTAGGTATAGGAAAGAAATACTGTTGATGGAAGGCTTTGTTCTTTCTCCTTCAAATTGAGGTATGAGGCTTTTCCTAATCTACGAGAGTCTCAATGCGTCTCCTGCCCTGATAAAGACCACAGAAGACCACGGCCTTAATCTCCACATTGTTAGCGTAGCATTTCCAACTAATTGATATATCACAGAATCACTCACCGGAGTTAACCCGGTCCTCAAATAGAAGAGAAAAAAAGAGAGAGGGTAAAAAAAACACCACCAAAAAAAAACTTAACCTAAGAGGAGGAAACCTAACTCCTCCGTTTCACTCTGAAGCATTTTGAGAAATAGTTTATGTAGAATAATAGGGATCTGTATTGTACAGCCACTACCTCGCCATTGTAATGTTTCCCAAGCTTCCGCTGTGTCTAGATAGAGGAGGTTTCATCTTTGTGGAGGATTTCCATGCTTGTCTGTGTGTGGCACAGTCGCAACTTTAAATGTTTTTTAAATGTAGTTACTGTCTTTGATATCAAGGGACTATGTGTTCAGATATATGCTCACATGTCCAACTAACTGAAAGCCTCAATTTGTGAGAAGAAGAAAAGCGAGGCTGGGGACACTGTACAAACGGTGTTTACACCACTGAAGTGCTTTTGAAATGGAAAGACTCTGCGTGAGGAGGCTTGCAGCTATGCCACAGCCTTGCCGATACCAGTGAGGAGCTCATCTTCAATGTAGTGTTGAACGTAGGTGGCAAAACTGTAATTTCTCTCTTTTTTTAAAACTATTTTTTCTTCTTTTATTTTTGAAATTTTCATCTAAGCGGCAGTTTCTTGTACTATAGTGACTCCTGCTGGGAGAGTTAAGTTGAAGTAGCTGAAGGTCTCTTACAGATATATCAACTCCCGGCCAGTAAAAAGATGTCCTAAACGCAGGAGATGGAGTTAAACTGTTCCCCTACCTTGGACGCAATGGCTTCTTTCATCACTAAGAACAAACCCCTAGGTTTTACAATTGAGACTGAGAAACTAGTACAGTACTTGTACAATTTTTGATCTACAGCATCACGACGTGAAGCTGCAACAATTAGATGTAAAGGGTCCATTCATGAGGAATAACATCACTTTGACCCTTTGTGTTAGCTCCTACTGCTAATCTTTCCATACGCGTGAACTTACTTTCAATTTGAAGAAGATGAAAAAGTCTTTTGCAAAACCCCAATACTGTTTTCTGATCTATGTACCTGAATGTAGAAACGTAGTCTTACCTCGTTTTTTTCCACTACAAGCCAAGCTACTTGTAATCCTTCCAAGCCTTTAAAGGGGACCTCCCTTGTTAGCATCTCCCAGAGAACCTGGAACAGAAAAAAAGAAAAGAATTTTTATTTCTGTACTTTGTATTTTAAATACGTTATTAAACCTCGATACAGCACTATTCTGTATCCAATTATCAGGCAACTAGTTTCCATTTGCAGGAACTTGGACCAGTGTTTGTGTGCAAGATCCTCTCACTAAATTAATTTGAACGTTTCTGCTTTTTCCTCTACAGAAAACCCAGATGAAAAACTGAATTGTGTGGGGTCCACTGTCTGCAATTTTGTGAGTCATAGAAAATTCTTTTTACTTTCTTAGTACGTTACATAGTTCACACTTGGCACTTGAGACTTGGGAAGACAATGAACTCCTCCTCTGCTTCTCAGCCCCAACTAGACGTAGCTTTACTTTGTAGACATTTTGCATTAAAAAATATTTCGGTATGATTGCATATGCTGTTTCCTGGTAGTCAAAATACGAGCCAAAAGGTCTCTTACTCCTATGAAAATATTACACAGAATTTTGAAAGCAAAACCAGAATTGCTCATCTCCAAGTACAAGATTATATTAAACTAAAAAATACACAGCCTATGGAAAACTACTCTGTTCTTCTCAATATCTTAAAGTCACACTGTCAGACATGAAAAGATCTCCTAAGCTCACAAGCTTTTAATGTTTTCGTAGTACGGTACCCCAAAATGTAAGCTACTCTGTAGAAAAGAGTTTGGCGTCACTAAGAAGGCTTCAAGTCAATGAATCCAACTTGCTTTTCTGCCAGTGGGACTGCATATTGGAGTTTAGCCAATTTGGCAGGCACTTTGTACCTTCACCTGTGAACTTTTTTTTTCAATTGGAATTTCACCTACATATCTTGTTACAAATATCCACATACAAACTTTTTCTGCTCATATACCAACAAAAACTGTATCCTTTATATAGGCTCTGATCGAATGCATTAAGATTCTTAGACAAGTCTCTATATCCTCACTATTTCGGTTAGTACCCCACCTTATTCCAGCTACATCATTTTGAATGGATTCTGGCCAGCTATCAAGGCAATTAGAAAGAAAATGCAAGAATAGTGCAGATGCTGCTCAAGCAGAAAAAATGCACTGAAGCAGAGTTGGGCCTTTAATCAAGTGAACAGGATACTCCATCAATAGACCTATTTAAATAATTCTGCCTGAGTCAGAAGACTGATTAGCAAAGGTAAGGGTATCTTGGAAAAATAAGTAAAAGAGCAGTTTCCCCTCATAACAAATGTATGGGGAAAGCTATCATAAGAAGTATTTAGCTCTCCTGTTTGCCTCAATTAATTAATTTGAAAAAAAAACAAACAAGGAAAAGGCACCTCAATTTGTAATTCCAAATATCATCTCTCTGCTGGTAGTGAAGGACATTTAACTAGGAGAGAAAGAAAAATTTAGCAGTGCTATATACTTCAGACAAAAAGATCAATGTACAAAACACCAGCCTCTGGACCAAATCAAACATGCAGTTGGGCAGCCTTGCAGAACCACCTTATCTCTATGGCTGTACCAGGAAACCAGAGAGAAGAAACTCAAGTTTGTTCATCAGATAGAGCAGTATCTAAATACATCTGCCAAGTAAAGAACATTATGGAACATTAAATGTGTCCAAGAGGCTTGAGCAGGGAAATTCTACTGCTCTGCTACCTTTCTTTCAGAAGACTGTAAATTTTAAGTGTGGTCTTGTTTCATTCATGCACGTAATTTACGTCTGTGCAGAACGTTGTGCACTGAGTTCCTATCATGACACTTTTAGTATTTATTTCCACTACCTGTACAGATCACTGCCTTCCTAAACCAGCAGTGCTATCTTAAAACACTTCAAGACTGCACATAGTTCAAGGTAAAAACAGCAATCTGACACAATATGAAACATTTTTCTTAATGCCTTATTTTTCACTAGTAGTAGAAGGAAGTAAAAGATATTAAAGTCTCGTGTCACAAATCCTTGTGTTTATTTACAGAGGTTTAGAAATTGTTCTAACAATGCCGTTTCATGTTCAGGCGTAGACAAAGCCTTTCCTTCTAATGATGACATGCCTCTATCTTCAGTTTTATAGGAGCTTCAACCTCATTTCATGACTTAGCTACCCTGAATTATGAGCTATGGTGACACATTGTCAGGCTTCTAAAAATCAGCAAATGGGAATCCTCTGCACTGCAAATGCAATCCTCTGTTTCTCTCTTCCTGTCCCCAAGGTCATTCAGCAGCAGAAAAAGCATGTCAGCCTGATC
This sequence comes from Tricholaema leucomelas, assembly GCA_013400475.1. NCBI lineage: Eukaryota > Metazoa > Chordata > Aves > Piciformes > Lybiidae > Tricholaema lacrymosa > Tricholaema leucomelas. The sequence continues at coordinate 287,292 of WAAF01015783.1, read as the reverse complement.
TACCCCAGCCTCTCTATTGTGAGAGACACTGTTCATTTTCAGAACTGGCTCTATCAAGACCACCTCATGCAAATTATTCTATCTTCCATTTCTGGTGTACTTTAATTGAGACTGGAATGGTTCACATGTCCTCCTATCTCTGATGGTGAGGATCACCTGCCTTCCTGATCCCATTACATCTCTGTGATGGAGCAGCAGGGGCTTACAAAGAAATAGTCACACTAGACATAACGATGGAAAACAAAGCAAGATCATTTAACATAGTGCTTTGTAAGCTGTGGCCTCTGAAAATGTCCGGCTCTTCTTTGCATACAAAGAAACAACAAGAACCAAATGCATGAACGTTTATCATATATATGTTTTATACAGTCTTTAGGAAAAGCTCATACAATTACTTCTGTCAGAGCAGTTGTGTGTTTCAATTCCTATCCTCAACTACGAGAAAACAACAAAAAGGAAAACAAAACAAAACAAAAAACCCAAACAAACCTCCTGCATACCTACTCCAGTGCAAAGATAACAAAGATTCAAAGTGTCACATAGGATAGGGAATGAGTAATTTGAGAAAAAAAAAAAGCACTCTCAATACCTTCACTGAAAGAAATGTTTTCACTTGGTAGGGAAGGTGATTCTGAGGTGAGAGTTAGGAGTCACAATTAGCAGAAGTACAGCATGAGCACTCTTGTGCTGCCCTTGGGTCAGTCTTCCCTGCATTGATCCAAGTGGAAGTTAAAGATCTCACAATTCTTTCCAGAAAGAGTAAGGGATAACCCCTGGAGTTGGCCAACATTCCCACTATAAATAGCATCTGTTGTCATAGCCAAAGCACTGTACAAACTATTGCTAGGAGCATAACAGCTGCTACCTATACTAAATTAATGGGTTTACTTTTTTGTTCTTGTAATTGTTAAAATAATTCAGCTACATTGTATGTGCTTTCTGTGATTAAAACCATTTATACTGATGCACAAACACACGCTGAACTACACTGTAAACTATTTTGTCAGGGTAACGCATTCTGAGCATGTATCTTCATTTCAAAACAACTTTAGAGTGAGCATTGTGCTTCCACATACACTTTTGTATCTGGAAGAGAAGCAGAGTCATTTTTGAGCCACATAAATGACATGCAAGTCAATTTCTGGGTTGATCACATGTAATGCTTGTTAAATATTGTTTGGAGTACAAATTTGGAAATGGATTAGAAAAGAGAATCACAGCATGGCAGAAGGAAAATGCAAGATCCATCTTTGTATTGTAATAAATCTCCTGGAACATTTAACTTCAACATTTCATGGCAGTATTACATACTATGTACTATGTATCTCAAAGAGAACATACAGACCTGTTTAACCATCCATAATGAGTAGGACAAACCGATCTGAAGGTTAGCTATAAATATGTAGGCAATTGTTCACAAAGAGGAAAATTCATTTCAGTGAAGGACCAACTCAGACCTTTAAGGCTGCAGAAGGACTTTGATACTTCATGGAAAAAAAACCCAACACTCTGGCATACCTTAAGCAGAACATTTAAAATCACAGACTGGTTCATAGAAAGAAGAGCCAGGCCAGAAAAAAAGGGGAAAAAAAGGCAAAAAATAAACAAAGGAAAACCACAGGGAAGGCGACAAATATTGCAAATGGAGTATCTATTCCTAGCATCTTACTAGTTTACATTTGAAAGGATTCTGTTCTTTGTTAACAGGACTTTAACTGAAGAAAATCAGATTTGTCTCTCTAACAAAAAAGCTGTTGGCAAGTGTTATACTTTGAAAAAGGATTCATTAAATTTTGGTTTTATAGGTGATAATAATTTGAAGAGACAAAAATAATCCTTTCCAAGATTTTTATTTTTCAGTCTCCTGGCTAATTCTCTGGAAGTCTAACACTATAGGGAGATTTCAACTAACTTTCAATGTTGTGGCTGACAATTTCTTGCTGGTGTAACCCCATTATATCATCAACAGAGAACTTGGGCCACTGCCACTCTTCATTTCTACCCCTGCATCTCCTCTAAAAACAAGGGTGTTACAAGACTGGAGTTATAAAAAGATTAATTCATTTCCAAGTGATCATGAAACCATAAGCTTCTACCCACAATAAAAGACAATCTCAGAGCCAATATATTAGAAAATGAGGGTCAAATATTATTAGGCATACTAATATGTGGCACTATATACTGATAGTGGCACTATAGATCCATAGCCATATTAAAATACTCTAACAACATCAAACTGTTTTCATAGAGAGAGCAGTTGAGTTTTATCTCTAAGCACGGGGCTGTCAAAGGAGTTTTATTTTTTAGACAAGGAAAAATAAACTATGTGCAACAGACTGTTCCCAAGGTTCTGGTAATACCTGACAAAATAAAGTATTACACAATTCCTTACCTTCTGCCAATTCTATTATGTTAGTTAAAGTCAATTTACACCAAGATAACTATGTGAGCAGTGTGAGCTATTAAGACCATTTGGAATTTCTCCTCAAGTATTTTTGCTTTGTTTTGAAACTGGAATGTTTCCTTTCAGAGAATATGTGATTATTTCCAGTAACAGTTTACATTAACATTTACATCTGTTAGCTTATGTTCTCTTACTGCTTGTGACTTAGATTCAGAATCCTTGCTTGCTTAACTGAACTGACAATATAGGGTTTTCTTCTCTCTTTTCATTTGTAAGCAATGCCACATCATCTCTCTTTTTTTTTCACTATAAAGAACTGTTATCTTCCACTGGGACATCGGTTTAACTATGTATGGCCATAAATGCTAGCTCAAAACCATACTGACTCCCTCACATCTATCTCCTCCCATCTCTCAAACAGAAAGAGGCAGTACTTGACAGATACTGAACAAATTTGTCATTCTACCACTCACTGCTGAAAACAACAGTAAAAATTATTAAGACCCAAGTATGCATAGAAACTACAACCTCACTTCCCTTCCTTTACTGCTGTTCTCTTGTCAGAGAAAGGCTGTGAAACTAGACATACACTCAGTCTGACCAGTAGGGCTACTTCTAGCCTATTCTGTATTGCACAGCAAAACCAAGTTAGAGTTTAACTGTGGACAAAGTGAAATTATTCACATTATTGTACCTACAAAGTTGACGTTCTGATGAACTATAACTGACTGTTCCCTCTTCAGAAAAAATGACAAAGCCATGATGGCTTTTTGTATACTCTCAGATAGAGCCTCTACCTCCTCCAGTCTCTATTTTCACAACAAATGATAGCAGAGTCTTTTAAACAATTAAACATGGAGGAGTGGCATACTTTTTAATATCAAATCAGTGACAGTTCATTTAATGGAAAGTGAAATGCTAATCAGTTCATCTTTACACTAATGGCTACACAACATTTTTCTCTTCTCTCCACTAAACACACAAGTAGAGAGACACAGATTGTCTGGTGGCTCCAGCAAGCCTTTGGATGTATCCTGAATACTTAAGAGTCATAGAATCAGTCAGGGTTGGAAGGGACCACAAGAATCATCCAGTTCCAACCCCCACTGCCGTGGCAGGGACACCCTACCCTAGATCAGGTACTGATCTTTTACTTGTGGTAAAACATGTGCTTCCCAGACTGGCATGCTGCTAAATCCAATCTGATAAAAACCTTACTAAACATGCAAGACACTATCTTTCTATCTATCTTCCTATCATTTGCAAGCATATCATTATAAATTATGGGTCAGTCTTGAAAGAAAGTGTGATTTCTTCTGTTGACCTTGTTTAGAATTGATATTCTTGCTTCACATGAATTCTGTCATGCTACTACACACAGGGAGGAAAGAGACACTCACCACTCCATATGAATATGTGTCACATGTTTCAGACACTGGGAGACTTTGGATAACTTCTGGGGCCATCCATGGAAATGTGCCCACTAATGACATATGTGTTGTATGGGAGTGGAATCTTGAGGCACCAAAATCACAGATCTGGGGGAAAAAAACCACAAAACAACAAAACCCCAGATATTAGAGTATCAGCCTCATTCATTAAGCATCAAAACATCTGAGTCAAGCAGTAGCATGACTCTAAAAAGAACTGAAGTGCTCATACCTTTAACACACCATCAGCAGCTATAACAACTGAAAATGAAAAACAAACAAACAAAAAAGACAAAAAACAAACAACAGGTTACAAGAATAAACACGATAAATTTTTGCAGCAAAAAATGATCTTATGGTAAGCCAGAACCTGAACATGCATGACTGTCTTGGTTTCTTTGAGAAACTTTAGAGAACATTTGTTGAGTACCTGCAAGCCTCTGAACAAATACAAGACCTTCCAGCCCTTACTGAGTTCCAAGACAGCAAAATAACTATAGCTAAAATAAAATAAAGTCCCTTTCTCTCAATGTAGTTAGCCTTAATATGAAACACTCTGAAAGATTCATCAACAGAAGGAGAAAACTTATATCTGAGATGAGACTGAGACTCTTCTTATTATCTCTCTGTGTGCATAATTAAAATCTGTGACCCTTCTATCTCATTACTGGTAGCCAAACTTTCAGATAAAAGACAATGTTCAGCAAAGTTCACAAATGCTCATTAAGTACAGACTGGTGCCACAGTGAGTGCATGAATATGTGTCAGAACTCAAAGCAGATCACAGTAAATACAAGATTTTTCAGATAAGAAACAACAGGCCTTATCCGGTCTGCTGTACCTGCTGTCTGCCAGCCTTTCCTGGAACTCAATCTTTTTACATTGGAAAAGGAAGTGAAGAGTGTCCAGGCACTGTCTGACAGCTGATAAAATGGGTACTATCACCGTCAGGAAAACAAAACTTCAAAGAGCCCTCCACTGTGCTCTAAATGATGTCAGGGACTGTAACAAAACTGACAGGGTTAGGGTGGAGAGGTGGGAACATGCTCTTCTGGTGTCTCAACAAGTGTGGCTTGATGAAAGTCAAGGCATTAGTTAGTTCTGCACGCTCACAAAGCTCAAGTACAGATTTAAACATCACATTGATGGCTAACAGCAAAACCATTTTTGCTACTGTACCATTCCTGGACTTCAGATCTCTGTGGATTACTTTGACTGGAGCTTCCATGTGTAAGTAATGCATTCCTGCACAAAACAAAGGAACAATCTAGTTAGGCAGGCTGAGCGTGGCCATCACGTGCCAACAGTCAATGGTTTTGGTTCCTATTAATTGTAGTCATCAGGAGTCAGCACACCCATATGTCGTACTGATAATGCTGCAGGAGAAGCAAAGCTTCCCATGATCTACTTTGGGTAAAAGACACTAAGCAAAGTTCACATATCTCTCAAAGCATCCAAGTGGCTATGTTAATGCTTTCTAGTGTCATATTTAGTTATTTCCTCTGAGGTGGTGTCTACACAGAAAAGCCAAGATATGAATTTACTGTTTGTTCATTAGTTTACACAAATGCTTGTGTGGCCACAGAGCAAACAAAGGATGAAAGAGCTTGTTCTGCATTATTACATGAAGAATTTCAGTATGTTTGCTGAGAATAAGCCCTTAAACATCCCAATTCAAATCAAATGTAAGGATAATTATGCACTTTACCTCATAATTACTCGACATCCACAAAATTATCCTCTTGGGAGTTAGGGGCAAGCCAGAAGTAAAACTGGCTCGCAGAAGCCTTTTTCACTCCAGAAATTATCTTAGATTCATAATAACCAAGGAACATATTAAAAAAACATAGTGATTGGTGCTTGCTTTTTTTTATGTTTGGTTGGTTTTGTGGGTTTTTTCCCAATATGCAGTACAGGAAGGCTTTCCTGACTACATAGGGAAAGCATCTCCAGCTGCTGTCTGTGTAGGATAGTAATGCACTGCTCATCATGCTTACCTTTAGCTATGTCAGTTGCCCAGGTCATAATATGATCCATATCCATCTCTTCACTTTTGTTACTGTTGATGTAATCAAACAGTGAGCCAGCAGAAGCATACTCTGTTAAAGAAACAGCAAACTCATGTGACATTTTTAAGTATTGCAGCTACACTGAAAGATCATGGAAACTCTTCCTAGTTCCAGAAAGTAGTCAGCCTCTAGCTTAATGACAAAGAATTCGGGTTCAGCAGCTACTATTAGTACTACAGCAGGACAGTGGCAGTTTGTTGATTATCCCAACACAGACATAATCTACTACTAAGGGGAAAAAACCCAAACAAAAGTAAAATAATTTTATCAGTAACATGTATCAACAACAGACACTAAAATTAAAAGGCATTAGGACAGTCTGAGATCAAGAAAGCTCAAAGCAGTTCAAATTCCAGAGTGAAAGGTTCTAGATGCTCCTTGTTCATGATCACCAAATCTTTTTCCTAACTCCCTTCAACTAGAACTACAGAAACCCACAGCAGGTTTATGTTAACACAAACTAAATATTTGTTTGGCCTCCTGGTGTGTGCAAGCGTGGCAGATGGAATCCAGTCCAACCATCCACACTCACAGGACTCAGAGCTGGAATAACAAGCTTGTTAAACCTACACACATTTAAGTGTAAAACCACAGACAATTGAAACCTCCACAGTGCCACTTTCACATCACTTGAAATATTCCCATGTTTGGAAAAATATATCTTTCCATAAATTTCCATGATTTTTCTCCCCATGATCAGAAGAACAGTTAACTAAGTTTGGTTGTATAAGACTCCTCTTACTGTTTAAAAAGATATTCCCCACTGGTAAGCAGCACTGCACAGAAATGTGGCCCCATTCAAAAAAAAAAAAAAGGTTATTTTAACAAATCAGAATATTTGTTCATGAAAAAAAATGGAAGGATGAAACTAGAGGTCTACCCCTGAGGTAAGAAGGGCAGATTTCCATGTGCTGCAGGTCACATTCAGCCTTTATAAAAGCTGTAGCTCTTTTGATTAATATTTACTAAATAGGCTTTAAGGTTCTTTACTATTCATTTATGTTTCACTGAAAACACAAAGTTTATGACTTGAAACAGTCAATACATTTGCTTTTATCAGGTTGCCAGGACAGAGTGGGCACATGGCACCTCATGTAGCCAAAGCAGCACAAAGACCAAGGGGATTCAAGAAGCAACTTCAAGCCTTTTGTCTCTGTTTGTCAAGGCTATTCAGTATGCATCTTGGGCACAAATAAAAACCTACTTAAAAGACTCCCAAAATTTTCTTACTTAAGGTGGCAAACTCAGCTAGTATATGTTTAATTTCAGCTATTTCAAAGCAGGCATAAACGTCAAATACATCCAAATTGCTGCTAACTGTAATGTTAATCAGTGAATGGGAGATGATAGGACAAATCCACTAAAAGAATTCCACCAAACACTGCTTATCATCAAGGAAATCAACACCACTGGTAGACTGATGTGTGGGGAAGGAAGCTCTGGGACAAGACTGAATCTGCAGTCTGGAACATGTTAGGCCATATGAGAATATTCCAGCACTAAATGAAAGTAAAGGGGGAGAAAATAGGAAGTCCATTGAAAGCCACACTCAAGTCAAGTTAGTTTTGGATCATTACCGCAGGATCTCTTGTTGAAAGGAGCCTCTGCAGGAGACAGAAATATTGCTTCTGATGTCACCAAAAGAGGAGTAAGCTGCTGACCTGCACATTTCCTCATTAAAACATAAGCTTTTTTTACCCATGATGTCATCATCTGTCTTATAAATGGATTCTTCAGGAATAGGTTGGCTGCACACTTTGCATGCCTTTACAATGCATAATTTGATCCATCAGGGTCAGGGACAACTCAGCTTCCCAAGCCTTGTGCCAGTCTGTGTGAACAGAGGCAAGCAAGCTTCACTCAACAAAGCTTGATCCTTTAGTATTTCTTTCATATATTTATTGTGCCACAGCTTTTTACTAGGAACTCACAGACTTGGAACTCATATAGTGAGGATATTTTTTTTGGTCAAAACCATGAGAGAGGTATTTGCTTTAGAAAGAAAAGCTCTGAATGCCTGACTGGACCCATGCTGTGATAGGCTATGGGATACACCTTACATTTCTGTGCAGATTGGGAGGCAGAGAAGCTCTGAGAACTTTTTTGGGAAGAGGCAGCTTTAGTCAAAAAAACCAAACAGATCTGAATGACCTGTGTTGAGATGACTGTTGAAAAAAACAGCCAGTGGCATCTACAGTTATGTGATCCATGTTAGCAGCTTGCCAAGTGGGATGATGAGTTCTAACATTTACATCTCAGCAGGGAAATGTGTTTTCACTGCAGATACAGCCTTCCTTGGAGATCTCTCTGTCAATCCCAGGTAAAACTTCATGTGCAGCTAACACTCGGTACATGCCAACGCTTCTTGAATACCCTCATCTCCATCACTCTGAAGAAACATTAGTTTCTCAGGGTTTCTTCTTGCTTGGGGTTTTCCCTCCTAAGAAATGGATCTTTGACTAAATGCAAGATCAAGTGTGCAACACTGAAGGCCATCCAGAAAAGTGAAAATCTTTCTAAAAGATGTATCAAGTGCAATTAACATTTATTTTCCCAGTAGTCAGTCTCTCATATGAAAATGGTGTGGAGAAATGGAGCCTTGCTTCCTTTCCAACCCATGGGACTTCAGTCTCCTTAGGAGCTGCAGGGAGAACTGATGCAGCTTTTTAGAAAAAGCTTTATATTCTTTAGCCAAGATGGAATCAGAGCTCCTCGAGTAGCACACTAGTTGGACTACACAGCATAATCTCTTTCTCACACATGGTTAAAGTGTCCTCATTCCAAATGACATAATGAACTACTTTAGCTACTGTCTGTCCTGTGACTGGCAAGCAGGTCAGACATCCTCTGAGCACTGGCCTCTCATGAGATCAAACTGAGGGCTTTCTGATCCAGACATCATTACTGAGTTCCTGATCGTGCATCTTCTTTGTTACTCTGCTTGCTGGCATACACTTATTACACTTATGTCATAAATTACAGCAAAATTACATAACTTACTAGTTTTCTATTATTTTTATTGCTTCAGGATGTTATTCAAGTTCCTATCTATATACTGTCACCAATGGATTCCCTTAATTGGTATAGACTGTGGTCATCCCCACACACCTCTGGAGTAATGTCTGCAACACCATAACCTCCAGTAGGCTGACACTCCCGCAAGTAAAGATCCCCATACTCTGAACAGTGCTGTATCTCAGCCATGCTCCCACCAGATTACACTGCCATCTGCTGTGATAATCAGATGTCTAAGAGACAGGTAGAAATAACTCAATTTTCACAGGTTCTGTCCACCATCTGAGAATTAGTAACAATTTGATGGCAGTGTTTCATACTGGTATCATATTGTGCCACATGCAAAGACCACTCTGCATCAAACTCTCTGAAGTGTTAGAACACGCTTTCATGGTTTTTACCTCTCCAAATATTTGTTTCAGTAGAATATTTCAGAATCTTCAGCCAAGATTTCTTTGCTTAGAGTTTATTTTCTACTACTACCTTACCTAGTTTCTCCCATACAGGAATGGGAGAAATTACATTATCTGTAATGTAATTTTACATCTGGACCAAAAGCAAAGGTAAGAGAAGGAAGCTTATAGACATAGTAAACCAAACCAAAACAAAACCAAACCAACCAAAACAAAACCCCACACTTAAACAAAACCACAAAACCCAACCTCTGCATAATTCTAGGAGTGTTGGAACAAATGAAAACTAGTTTCCGGTCAATAAAAGGAGTTGTCTTCGGATGTTCGACGACTCTGTTCAAAGCTCCTCCCACAGCTGGGGAGAGCCCAATTCAGATTCTCCTATTTTCAAGAGAAGCAGAATTCAGGGTGATCTGTTCCGAGCAGACCTTCGCTTTTCACAGAACTTGCCAGAATTTCCTGTCATGAAAATCTCTGCTTGTGTCACGGATCAGTTAAAACAGAAAACCAATTCACGGAACAGGGTAAGAAAACACAGCGAAAGCTTCTAAACAAAGGATGGCTGAGTCTGTGCTCTAAGAATGCCCCAGGCTCCAACTGCCTCTGCTGCTACCAGCTGTGTTCCCAGTCTAGTTCCCACCTCATTTACACTGAGGCAGGTGGTGCACAGAACAATTATCAAAACACTATCACTGGATATAGCTAATACCTTGTAACATTGGAGTTTCACAGAATCAAACAAAGGTCAGAGAAAAATCCTTACCTGTAACTATGCCATAATTTGGAGGTTCAATGACAGCTCCATAGAACTGAATGATGTTTTTGTGACTGAGCACACTGAGTATTTCTGCCTGTTGAAAACAAATAAGCAAACAAGTTAGACAACTAAGAAGGAACAAGTTAGACAACTAAGAATGGGGTGTTTACTATGACATCTTAGTTCATACCCAAGTGGATACACAATATATAACTATACACAACTGCTTGGCATTTGAAAACCTCATGTGAGAGTTTGGCAGATAAATACTTTGTATGTTTAGGGAAAAAAAACCTAAAACTTTTCAAACTATTCTTTCATGGCCAAAGCACAGATGTAAAAGCTAAGGCTTTGGAAAAACTGAAAGCCTTGGAAAACTTTGTTCAAAGAAAGTCCTGGAATTTTTGGCTGAGTTGCAGCAGTCCTATCCAGAATTCGTGTTGATGCACAAAGCACTTTGGGTTCAGCAAGCCCAGCGCTGCAGGCTGTCAGAGCATGCCATGCACACACAGCTCCATCCAATAATTACTGGAAAAGTGGAGTTTCCAGGCATGCACTGCGGAGTCCGTTCGAACACGCACAGCAAGCGTGCTTGAGATTGCCAAATCACCAGCAGTGCAGTTGAAACTGCTCCTCAGAGCAGACTGCAGATGTTTCAAAATTCTGGATAAATACCCAAAACCTTCCAATTCCACTTGAACAATGGCTCAAGGTTTGAGAAAGAGACTGCAAGAGAATAACCCAAGGTAAGACACAGTCCTCGTGGGTTTTGAGAGAAAAGGCCAGATACCTCCTTCAAGGTGTCTCAAGAGTTTCACATCTCTAGTGTATTAAATACATACTCAAAAGATTTAAGACATATTTTACACATATTTATTATGCAAATACAGATTGTATATTTTATCTATAATTTATATATATATAGTATATTTTTCTGCACAACAATGCACTACTTTAAGACTGTGAGATTGTGTTAACTCTACACCAGTCAAAGAGTATTTAACAAGGACAAAATTACAATTAATTCTTCTGAATTTATCCAAAGTATTTGATCTGACATATTCCTTTCTGGATCCACTGACTGGTTGTAGGAGTGTGGCTGTTTGCCTGCAGGTGTCTTCCCACATTTGCTTAAACAGTTGCCAATTAAATTATTTTGTAGCCTTGTAGCTTCACAGAAAACAGGGAGACAATAGCAGCTTTGATGCAAAAAGCAGTGGTACGTCAGCTACTGCAACTGCAATAAATGTATAGACATGGCAAAACTGTATTTGGTTGGCCTATGTTTTATAGCTGCTACATGATGCATGTGTGTAACCATGATTACAGATAAAGGTGTCAGATGGCTCCATTTTTTGGTGTTGTTGCTTAAAGTCTTTTCTGAGTAATTTCAACACCATTACAAATTAAGATCTTTATCCTTAGTTGATGCACCAACATTTATACACATTCAATTAAATCTTTAACTATAGCTTTGAACTTAACCTGGGTTGCATTAGTTCTTCATGCTGCCTAACCTGCTCAGCAAGGCAAAAGAGTGTTACCCTGAAGTGAGTCATCTTTTTTCATAGTACCAGAAAAGTAAGGTTTTAAATGTATGTTATTTTCAGCAAAGCATACTGCAGACTGATCACCCATAAGTCCACAAAGTAATTTAACTGGCAGCTATCTAAGCAAATGTGAGAAGACTCCCTTGTAAGAAAACAGCAACACTCCTACAGCCGGGCAAGGGAACTGAGAAGTGACTGTCTGATCAGCAAGGAGTCTGTTGGCAGAAGGAGCTCTGCCCTCCAGCTGCTGGCCCATCAGCCACCCAAGGCAGGGGTCTCTAGCACTGGCAGCACTGCCTGTCTCACAAGCTGTACCTTTAAACTCCTTCAGTAGCCTGGGGGATGCAGATGACCACCTAGTCATTCAAAACTCCATCTGCATGGGCTAGCAAATGCAGTACTTCAAAGACTTTGGTATTATTTTTNCACCCCCTCACCTTCCCCCTACCTCCCTCAACCTTACCCCAGTCCCAAGGAAGAATGGAGGCTTGGCCAGGGGATTAACAAGCAAGGTGGATCAGCCAAAGAAAATGGAGGGTGAGGTTAGAGAGTAAAATGGAGTTCAGCCAGCAGCCCCAGCTCCCCAGCAGGCGAAGAGCCGAGAGCAAAGCCCAGAGCGAAGCAACAAGTGAAGTGACTTTATCTATATTTTCCTTTCCTTTTTGACACATCTTAGCAATACTGTGAGGGAAGTAGACATCACCATTGTTTTTATTTCACAGCCTATGATCTAGTCCTTCTCACCAAAACATTCTGGCTAGCTTCAAACTAGCACATCTTCTTTAAGAAATATTAAAGCAGTAATTCCTACCAGCATTACTGCTGCATAACTCCTTGTCTGCCTACAAGAATGTCAGAAATGAGATAGGAATACCATGCCATGAGCATTAGAAAAGCTACCCAGACCATGTTTTCTGTAAGACCTTGGTCAAGAGGAGCAGAATAGCTCCTCTTCCTGTATAGTTCCTAAAAATCAATGTCTCTGAAGCACTGTGCATACCACCTGCTGATGTTAACAACACATATACCTCAAGAGGTCAGTAGAATTAAGTGGACTGTTTTCACATTTAATTTTTCCCGTGCTGTAATATATTAAGGTCCTGGATACAGAAGTAGTACTAGATGAATCTTTCTGGAGAACATTTGAAAATGCCACATGATGAACACATCTAGCTCCCTATTCTACTGCAGCAATGTGTACAACCCAGTGACTATCTTTCATCTCACACAAGATGCTGCTGGATCCAGTAAAACCCCACCAAAGTCACAGGACAACAGGAAAAGCTACACAGCAGCCACACCACCAGCAAAGTCCAGGCCTACTAATTCACCTAATGCTACCACGGAATGAATAAGCAAGCTGGAAGCACTGGGCCAAGAGTCCTTCACTGCAGAAGACACACTCACATATAGTGCCTTTGTTATGTGGAGATACAAAAATAATTCTTTTCTAAGGTTATTTTATTTACAATATAGCACACACTAAAATCACATTCAAGGAGAATGAAGAAATACTGCATCGGTCACAGCTAACACCATCATCTTCACACTGATGTTCATACTCTAAATTGGGATTTAACAGACACCAAAGCAAGCCTCCAGCTAAGAACAAGGAAAGGTACCTACTAATTGCTCACTAATATTCCAAATTAAGAGGGGCAAAAATTGCTAATTCTTTCTAAGGACTATTACTTCTGAAAAAAATAATCTCTAAACACTTCTAATCACTCTGCTGTTGTTAGCACTAGCAATTCTAGACTATTCCTTTCATGTTCTGTTCTTTTCGGTTGCTATAGATCAGCTGTGAACTCTATTAGCCAATTTAAAGACACTTATTCCTTACAGTGAGAACCAGATGCAAGTCAGTGCACATCTTTGAAGCTTTTGTAGTTTTTTTGACAAGAAGGCACCATATTTCAATGAAAGACTGGCTTTCAGATAGCAAATTACAAAGTGATGGTTAAAGATCAGTATTTCAAAGGTCTTTTAGGCACAAGAATATTTAGAATCATCTTCAGGCATCGAACTCATAATTAAATGCAAAATGTCTAAACGCTTGCAAGAAAATTCTGACGTGCGCCTGCCTGCCTAAAGGCCACTGAAGAACTCAGCCCTCGCTGGCCTGGGCACAACACAGTCCCTTTGCTGAAGCTATTATCTATCTTACAGAACTTTAGCGAGCCTCAGTTTTCTTCCTAAAGCCACAGTAATAAGTAACAAGTCTTCAGGTACTTGAATATATTACCTCTTTTGTGTGTGTGAAAGATTTTATTTATTTGTTTCTTTTTAAATGTTGGATGAAAACAGAACTAAAATGTGCTTAGTTGAAGGAATGGCACACCTCAAACATGTAAATACAAACTCCATGCTGTAGAGACGCAGTCAGACGCACAAAGTGACTGCAGTGGAGTTAAATGTGGGAACCATGATACGGAACACAGTGCTTAAAGGCTAATTTATTTTTATGTCTGTTTAATCTCTGCTTATTGACATGTGAAAATGTTGATTGCATCATCAATGACTGACAGCCCTGCAGCTGCCTTTAGACCTGCTAGTACTGCTCTAAATATTCTAATACAAACAACTAGGTATGAATACTCATACCCTCAGCATTTTCAGCAGGTGAAAACAGTATCACAGTATCACCAAGGTTGGAAGAGACCTCATAGATCATCAAGTCCAACCCTTTACCACAGAGCTCAAGGCTAGACCATGGCATCAAGTGCCATGTCCACTCCTGCCCTGAACAGCTCCAGGGACGGCGACTCCACCACCTCCCTGGGCAGCCCATTCCAGTANTAAACTGGGGGGCCCAGAACTGAACACAGTACTCAAGGTGTGGTCTAACCAGTGCAGAGTACAGGGGCAGAATGACCTCCCTGCTCCTGCTGGCCACACCATTCCTGATGCAGGCCAGGATGCCATTGGCTCTCTTGGCCACCTGGGCACACTGCTGGCTCATGTTCAGGCGAGTATCGATCAGCACCCCCAGATCCCTCTCTGTCTGGCTGCTCTCCAGCCACTCCGACCCCAGCCTGTATCTCTGCATGGGGTTGTTGTGGCCAAAGTGCAGCACCCGGCACTTGGAGCCATTGAATGCCATCCCCTTGGACTCTGCCCATCTGTCCAGGCGGTCGAGGTCCCGCTGCAGAGCCCTTCTGCCCTCCAACCCTGCAACATCTGCCCCCAGCTTGGTGTCATAGTCCTCCTTTAGGCCTTGTCTGTGTTCAGCAACTACTGAACAGAAGCCACTAACATAGACTTTGAATGTACCTGGTAGCATACGAGGGGATAAAGTAAGCTACCTGGACAGTGTGGTCTTATTTTCAGCAGCACAAGCCTCAGTTCACTGAGATGACACAAGTCTTAGATAGCTTTTGCACCATCCAATGCCAGTGCAGCAAGAACAGCAAACGCAGCTTAGCTCTGATGAGATCTTCAAGGTCAGCATAGACTGCAGATGTGGGCAACAGCCGCCTGATGCTGAGCTGGCATTACTCAGGAATGCAGACAAGGCAGTATCATCAGATCTTTAATTGCAGCCACAAAGGCAGTAAGGATGTGGACAGAAGCACTTCGCATACAGCTGTGTTGTTGCCTGCCAGCTACTCATACTAGCCGCAGCTGCTCTTGTTAGAGCTCCCTATCCCAAGGCAGCTAAAGTTAGCAAAGATCACACGACTCAGCATATTTCAGTTACTCTAGTCCTCCCTTAAAATACGTTAGAAAGTTGTCAAACTAACACTTGGTGTCAAGAGAAGTGATCAAGGGTTTGGGTTAGCAGCCTATTCCAGCAGCACAGCTGGATCTGCAAAGGAACATCTGTCCAGAGATCTTTTTTCAGTATCGAAATACTGTTTTGCTTAGGTCCAGGCAAACCAAATCCACAGCAACTTAACCATCATTTCTACAAGGTCCCTTTGGAGCTGCTGGCCAGAGAGAGCAAAGTGCATCCATCCCTCCCTTGGGTCTGAGCATGCTTGTTTAGGATTAACACAATAAATAGCTACAGCCCCTTGTGAGACCACTAGGCCAGCCAGAATCCAAACTGCTCTCTTGTTAATAAATCAGTTAATTGCACAGCAAGAGGCACCTTCACTCCATGCAAAATTACAGGGTTAGACATAGTTAGCTACTTAAGGAATGTGATTAATTTAACTTCCTTAACTGCCTTATAATATTTTCTATTACATTGCACAATAGTTGGTTATTTACTTTTCCAAAGAAATGTTTGCCACGTTTATTAAGGAGATATTTAGACACACTTATGGAAGCTCTGAAAATATACTTCTTGTAGCATTTTAAAGGCCATGACCTTTGTCACGTTCTTGGGTGAGATGCAACTTAGCTACTCTCAGGGAGCTCACATTCTAATAAAAGGGCAGCTAGAAGAGGCCAGCTGATGTTTTATTAAACTTGTTCTATTTACTGCCAACCACATAAAAAAAAAAGATACAGAAACACAAACCAAACCCAAACCTTTTGGGTTTTTTTCTTTTGTTTGGAATCAAACATATACTCAATCTGTGCCCATTCCAGGAATATTCTCCTGTGAATTCACTGATGTCTAACAGGGGATGATGTTTCTGACAATGCATTAGTTTCTCTAGGTAAATGAGCCCAGAAAATCATTTGACAGGTGCAGTACTAAAACAATCAGCTAAAGCTAAAGCTAAAGCTCAACTACAAAACACTAGGAAAATAAGCACCTTAGAATTCTATGGGCTTATTTTTTAAAACAATCACATGACAAATCATTAAGCCAAAAAACCTGCCTATTTTTTGTGAAGTATTTACATGGTTTACATGCTTTAACATAAATATACAACCTTATGATGACTCTTTTAAAATCGCATTAAGCTTTTGATAGAAGCCAGAAATTAAGCATAGCAGGTAATATATTGTTTCTGTCCTTTTGAAAGGTAAATTCAATACAATTCTTAAGGAGCAGGATATAGAAACAGTTTGTGTAATTTGGCTCCTTCTGGATTATTATCATGACACAGTTTAAGATAATTGATGCTCTGTCATTGCTAATAAATGTTACTTTCAATATGCAATGAAGTAAGGGGTACATAAAGAATCACAGAAATGGAAAACTACTAATAAGAGTTTTACAGCAGGGTTTTTATAGAATCACAGAATCATAGAATCAACCAGGTAGGAAGAGACCTCCAAGATCATCCAGTCCAACCTAGCACCCAGCCCTATCCAGTCAACTAGACCATGGCACTAAATGCCTCGGCCAGGCTTTTCCTGAACACCTCCAGGGATGGTGACTCCACCACCTCCCTGGGCAGCCCATTCCAATAGCAAATCACTCTCTCTGGGAAGAACTTCCTCCTAACATCCAGCCTATACTTCCCCCAGCACATCTTGAGACTGTGTCCCTTTGTTCTATTGCTGGTTGCCTGGCAGAAGAGACCAACCCCCACCTGACTACAACCTCCCTTCAGATAGTTGTAGACAGCAATGAGGTCACCCCTGAGCCTCCTCTTCTCCAGGATGCACACCCGCAGCTCCCTCAGCCTCTCCTCACAGGGCTGTGTTCCAGGCCCCTCACCAGCTTTGTCACCCTTCTCTGGACATGTTCCAGTATCTCAACATCTCTCTTGAATTGAGGAGCCCAGAACTGGACACAGGACTCAAGGTGTGGCCTGACCAGTGTTGAGTATAGGGCAATGATTGCAGCTTTTAAACACTAAAAGAGTATCAAACAGATACAAAACTAAAAAAAATAGGACTCTGACTATTGGTTTGTCAGTTCTCACAAACTTCTGTAAGAAGGAAAAAAAAAATCTTGTGCTTTGAGGTCCCCAAGAAGCAAACAAGGAACGCATGCTCATTACCCAGTTAAACCTATTCAACTGTCTTTGATATTAACAAAGCAGTAAGAAAACCACATGAACATGTCAAAGCCAAAGAATTTCACTGAGATTTTTAACTCATAAATAACCAGAGTTGCCACATGCTTTGATGACTGCTATGGGCACCCCTCCAAAACAACTATGTTATCATCCCTTTTAAGAGGGAGTCACAGCTCTTAAAACTATAGTTGCATATCACTTGGAGATGTGTAAGTTTGGAGCCCTTTTTTCAGCATTAATTTAGAGGATCACTTATCTGAAATAAAAGCTATTTTCTATAGCCCATTAAGAAGTCAAAACTCCACCAGCATTTGTTGTGCCTTAAAAGACAGCCATATATTCAGTATTATAGGACAATATATATAGGCCAGTATTCAGTATAAATATATATATATTCAGTATTATAGGCCTAATATATAGGCCAGTCAGTAGTATATGGCCAAATCACAGCCATATATTGGCTTATAATACTGAATATATATTGGCCAGTATTCAGTGTATATATATATATATATATACATGTATGTATGTATATTCAGTATTATAGGCCTAAGATATAGGCCAGTCAGTAGTATATGGTCAAATCACAGCCATATATTCAGTATTACAGGACAACATATATAGGCCAGTATTCAGTATAAATATATATATATTCAGTATTATAGGCCTAATATATAGGCCAGTCAGTAGTATATGGCCAAATCACAGCCATATATTGGCTTATAATACTGAATATATATTGGCCAGTATTCAGTGTATATATATATATATATATACATGTATGTATGTATATTCAGTATTATAGGCCTAAGATATAGGCCAGTCAGTAGTATATGGTCAAATCACAGCCATATATTCAGTATTACAGGACAACATATATAGGCCAGTATTCAGTATAAATATATATATATTCAGTATTATAGGCCTAATATATAGGCCTGTCAGTAGTATATGGCCAAATCACAGCCATATATTGGCTTATAATACTNATTCAGTGTATATATATATATATATATATATTCAGTATTATAGGACTAATATATAAGCCAGTCAGTAGTATATGGCCAGTTCACAGCCATATATTCAGTATTACAGGGATAGTATTTCACAAACCACACGGAAAAGAAGGGTTAAATTACATTCTCAGATTGATGCCACCAGCACTTCCACAAACAGAATTAAATTCTTTTAAGTACATCTACAATGATGTACAAAACATGTATTTAAAAATATTTTGATTCAGCATATGTTTCAAAGCATAAAATTTGCATCCAAAATTATGGCCTACACTGTTACAAGTCCCACAGATTAAAAGTGGAAATATAAAGGAAACAAACAAATTATCATTGCTAAATAATAATCTTATCATTTTTTTTAAGTCCATTGATTTATATCACCACAAAATTTATTATTTTTTTCAAATACTGTGGCAGAAACACATAGTTTAAATATCTGGTATTGACTTTTAGGTTGCAATCTTGAAGATTTAAAAAAAAACCTGCATTACCAAGATACTTCAATTCTGTTGAACTATCATAACATACAGTAATGGAGGAAAATGGGCATAGATTTATTATGTTACAGGTTCACCCTGCCTTATGTAATTTATTTGCATCATGCAAATGAGTACAAAGCTTTTTGGAGGTAAGAAATGCTGTAGGACATGTTAATAGTAAAATGTATTGGATATTGACCACTTGAAAAGGTTTTATATTCTACTGCAACGTTTTATAGCAACCTTTCAACATAACTTGGTAGTTTTAAGGATAATTTGAAGGCCGTGAGATTAGAATTATCTAGTGAATTCAGGACATGACTGACAAAACACTGTAAAGGCTTGCTCAGCTCATGGAAAGCTGGTCTCTCCAAAAATCACAGGGAGATATGTCCTTGTGATGTGTCAGTAGACCCTCTGCCTTACACAGAGAGAGGGAGTCATGGCAAGTTGACTGGCTCAATACTGTCACTGACAAGCATCAGCCTAGTGTAATAACCACAGGAAGCCCACCCAGCAGTAATCTAGCCATTGCAGAATCATAGTGTAGGTCTTCCTCATGATGGGGGTTAAAAACTTTCTATCAGTGAAAGAAATGGCTGTTAACAGAAGTCAGAGCATTTGGGATAAAAATAGACAAGGGCACTTCCTGCAGAAAATCCTTACAGAAGGTTTAATAAGGATGAAAACAACGTTTTGAGCTACAATTACACTGCCATTTACCAAATTCCCAACAACTAAAAAAAAATCCAAAAGTACAAAGATAATGGACAAATGACTCATTTTCACACAGAAATCCACGATGTTCAGACGTATCTGACAGGAGCATTACATTCTGCAGCATATAGCTTGAGATTGTATCAGCGTTTAATACTGAGGTACCTGATAAACGATAATCTGCCACAAATAAGAAGAGTAATTTAGATTCTTTTATGGTTAGTCTCATAAACAATGTATTTGTAATGATACAAAAGTTTAGAAATGAGCAATACCCTGCAATATTATACATATTTTATTCAGGCAGATTTTAGAGCAAGAAGCTGCCTCCAGCTGCAAAGCAATACCAGCAATTGAACAGAAACCATAGATGAGTGGACTCAACAGTAGGTTTCAAATACCTGAGTTTCCATAGAGCAGTTTATTTTCAGCAATCAGTTTCTGCTCTCAATGTAGGGAAATTTTCCCATTTACTCACAATCACTTTGAACATAAGCCTGCTCTGACTACACAATACAGCAACCAAACCCACCATGTCTCTAAAATACAAAGGAATAACAAAGAATAAAGCTTTCTGACTCCTTGCTTACTCCACAGGTGAGTGGGTATCATGGCCAATTCACAGCACCTGAATCTTTCCAGATCCAACAAATGGGAAAATACACAAAGAAATTGTATCTGAGATCAATGACACTGTAAGTCTCACGAGTACTTCATTGAAAAGACATTCTGGTAAGATAGTGATGAGTAAAACCAATCCCCTCTCAAGGAGTCTCTTGCAGCCCTCAGGAGCAACAGAGGAAAGAATAATGTCAGAGAAATCCTATCTGAAGAAAGGCAATGTTCATAGTCAGCTGGAGCAGGGATTTTTCTGAGGTCTGTGGAGTATTAGTAAGGAATCTGGATAAGACAGTTTAGAATAACAAGTCTAACCTTATTATACAGTGGTTTCTGCTGAACATTTACACAGAGACAGCAGCAATTATACTTATGGATCCTGAGCCGCTCCTCTAAAGCAATTAAGATCTTTTCATTGAAGTATTTTATCAAACTTGATAATGAAAACTGCAATTTAACAAAGGGGAAAAAAATGTTGTATTCTTAATGAGCACTCACTTTAAGCCTGTTTCTAGAAAAGCTGAAAAGCCGGTTCCTTCCCTAAAGTTATGACAGAATGACCAGAAGTACTGTAACCTCTACCATTCTCTGTGCCACAACCTTAGCTCTGCAGTTCAAATCCACCAGAAAGAGCAAAACTTAATCAAGAGCCAAAGAGAGAACGTAATGCATGAGACTTGCTACAACTCCTCTGCTGTCTAACAGCAGACATGCAAACCAGGTACATTTCCTCTCAAAAAGAGTTGTGAATGTGGAAGAATCACAGCATCACACATGCTAGCATCATGTGTGCCACTGATTGCCATTCTCCAACACATACAAAAAGTTTCTCAGAAATACCTTTCTAAAAGAACAGATGTAGGAAAAAGTGATAAGCAGAAGACAGTTGAATGCAAAGGTAGCAGTAGTGCAACAACACTCTGCAATGTAACCACAGTGTATTTTTGGATAAACATGTAAAGAGAAAGAACGTCTTGCAATCACATTCAGCTTTGGTATTTCTCCATTTGTAAGTTTCTACTTCCATTAATCTGCACCTTCAGACTTCATTTGAATTCTTTCATAATTTTATTAGAAAAATTCCAGACACATTAGAAATGAGAGGAATACCACACACATACCTCAGTGGGGCATTAAGAACACTTAAAAGGCTAGTTAGAAAACAGGGATCATCTTTGTGATTACAAAACAACAGACTTGCACTATTTCCTCCATCGCCCTGCACTGTGCTTCCTGAGGACCTGCAATAAATTAAACAGCAAAAAGGAAGCAGAAACTCTGCATCACATGAGGCCACAGAAATTTCAGGGTGGGTGCCCTGCTGTGCAGCATACCAATGAAACCTCTTTCCAACAGGCCGTAACTGAAAAGACAGAGATGAAACAACATGCTGCAGCTAATGACAAGTCCAGTCTGAATCCATGTGCAGCAAAAGGAATTGGTGTTGCTCTTCCTGTTCTAGCAATGCCCATAGTTCTAGCACAGTGATTGTTTCATTTATGCTGCAAGGACAAGGATTAGATTAGCTAAGTTTATTAAAAAGAACAGCTTACAAGCTGGATCCAGGACCTAGGAGCACCAAATCTGCAGTACTTCCTTTATTGTGGAAGAATAATAGTGTCACATATATCACAGCTTCCCATTTTCCAGTGCCAAAAGGTATGCAAAAACCTGTATGAAGACTAATCTAATGAATATATATAGAGAAATCAACTTCCATCAAGGATCAGATACAAGCAAATAGCATTTTCCATGCCCCCTTCAAGTCAGGCAAGGTTAGGATCATAGAATCACAGAATCAACCAGGTTGGAAGAGACCTCCAAGATCATCCAGTCCAACCTATAACACAGCCCTATCCAATCAACTACACCATGGCACCACCTCCCTGGGCAGCCCATTCCAATGGCAAATCACTCTCTCTGGGAAGAACTTCCTCCTAACATCCAGCCTAGACCTCCCCCCGGCACAACTTGAGACTGTGTCCCCTTGTCCTGTTATTGGTTACCTGGGAGAAGAGACCAACCCCCACATGGCTACAGCCTCCCTTCAGGTAGGTAGTTGGATGACCTTAAACATTCTCCTTCATCCAAGCAAACTCATTCTCTAGCAATACTGATCACAAAGTTTCACTGTCTGAGACACGTCTCTCTATAGAGCAAAACAAAAATTAAGACTCTGGAGAAAATTGAGCATTTCAGTTGGGTCAATGATACATTCAAATTAAATTGCCTATGTTTGACAACGATCTTGATATTGCTTGAGGTCCTCCCATTACTCCCAAACTACCAAAGAGAAAAAAAAGAGCAAAACTTGATTTAAAGAAGGAAATTTCGTGTCCTCAGTGTTTCATTTAGACTAACAAAACTTTATTATTGCATATGTGCAAAAAGAAAACACAATCTGTAACAGCCTTCTGAAAATACTGCTTTTTTGTTCCAAGTCTCTATCGAATTCAGAATTTTGATGAGTTGAAATAAATGGTGGTGCTAGAACACTAAAGTTACAGAAGTCAGATCCTAATTCTTCTAATATATATTTTAATGTATACAGATTCTTTAAAATGAGAGGAAGTACAATTTTTCAGTCTTTTAAAAGCTGTGTACAGGGATGGATTGTTACAATGACGAACAGCCTAATCAGGGTGAGGAATCCTCACTGACAATTCACAAAGGGACCCCCCTCTTTACCTTCTTCATTTTTTTCATTACCACTTTTCTCTTGAAAAGAGTGTCTCACTGGATAACCTGAAGAGTGAAAGATTTTAAAGTATAGGACTGAAATCCATCAAACCCAGGACTGTGGTCCAAACCCAACCAGCTGTCAAACCCAGAGATACGAATGTATGCTCACTTCTGCCTAATAAAATTTGAATCAAACACTTTGCATCTGATTCTCCATGTGAGCTTTTATGCAAACTTCTAAAGTGCAAGGAATCCTGGGGTGGAAGAGCTATTCTGAGAGCTTTCACATAGTTCATGTAATTAGGGAAACCACTTCCTTTGATTGTAAGTGTTCAAAACAGCTGAATTTCTTCTTTCAAAGGAACTCTGTGATTTGGGTCATCTCTTTTACTTGCTCTTTCATGTTGCTCAAGATGAGAGGTGAGACTGTAGAGCACATTATTTAGAAAAAAAAAAGATTCCACTTTTTGTTTTAGGGATTGAACTTGGACTATTCAAAAGACTGTCATTTGGAAATCTATCTTTCTTTCCCTCCCTCTGTTTCCTTCCTTTTCTGATAAGCTCTTTAGTGGCTCCAGCGAACATAGTCCAAAATGCCAATTTAAAACTAAGGGAAAACTGAAATATGGTACATAAAGGAAAAGGGATTCTCATTTTCCTTTGTACTGTTGTAGCTGAATATGTAATTACAAAGGAGCTCTAGCTGCAGGATCCCAGTCCTCATGTAACATTTACTTTTTTAATGGTTCTAAACACTGACCAAGCAGAAAGGCAGGAATATGGGTTTTAGAAGACAAACAAAGCAGATGTCCTGGTCTTTGACATGAGTTTGTGGGGGTTTTCTTCCCTGAAATGGAAACTCAGGTCACAGTTTCAAGCCAGCGACCATGTCACTAGAGCTAACAGTCAATGCCAGCGTTGTTACAGAATCGAGTGTCACTTACCCTGAATTTCTTGAGCCAGGCACTTCATTAGTGCTGTTACTCCATGTTCATCTCAGTAACAGCCCTAACGGGAAGAGAAGTCTCTCCCTTCTCACAGTATAGCTCAGCAACACAGCAGTGAAAAGGCAGGAGCCTTCATACTGCAGATTTCAAATGTATTAAGTAACAACAGTCATGCTTGTTTACTCCAGGAGGACTGAACTTTATTCCCAGTCAGTGAAAAATTGCAGGACTCCTTCCAGAACTGTAGAACTAACAGGAAAGCAGTTTGCAGTAGGAACTCAGTAAACCACTTGCAACAGTGCCAGAAACAGCATTACTGCCAACTTCTGCATAGAACAGATGAGACACTGACTTGCAGAAGAGACATTGGTAAAAATACATAACAATCAAAAAAAAAGCAAAAGTTAAGAGCAAAACACCAAAATGTGCAGTATTAATGAGGAGGGGTCTGGATCTTGTACTTGCCTTTAGGGCCCTCACAAACTTTTACAGGAGGTCCTACAAAGGTGACATCCAAAACAAAGTACAATTCAGTAGCTCAAAATTTGACCCATCTGTTGCTACATACCTAATCATGTGCAGCATCTCGGCATACACAGATACAGCACAAAGAGGTCAGAGTAAAAAGCCTTTTCCCTGCTTTAGGAGATTGAAAGTACACAGTTCACCAAAGGGGAAAACCACCAATTGCTACTTACAAGCCATGATTTTTAACAGAGCTGCCTCAAGCACATCTGACATTACTAAAATTAAGGTTATTAAATGATTAGAGAGTGATTTCTGTGCTTATCCCCATATAACTGCACACAGGCATACACTACACATTGTCGGCTACACAATTTTTCCAAGGAAGAGAAAATAGCCTCTTGGAAAATGTCACTCAGTCACTTGAAGGTGCAACAACTAGATTAATCTAACAAGTTTCCAGAACAACACCTTACCTCTCCTGTTCCCTCTGTCAGACAAAAATTTGCAGTCTCAGTCTTCCTGGAAAAGAGACACCTGACCAGCATGAATGACTGTCTTTTGGTTTTCCCACCCTCCAAGGAACTTTGTACAAAGCAAATTAAAGCTGTTTTCTTGCATCTACCAGTAGCTTCCTCACGTCTCCTACAGCAGCTCAGGGGTTTTTACAACCATGTTTATTTTTAATGCAGCTACTGGAAACTCATGTGCCAGACACACAAAATCTACAGATATTTAGGCAGGTGTGGATCTCAACATTTTTTTTTTCTCCGCTGCTTGCAGCACTTGGCCGTAAGAAACCTCAATTTTCAGAAGCTCTGGAGTAAAATAAATGAGCAACCAGATGTGAAAGAAATGGAAGATATGTTGTACTGTTCCCTTTGGGTGATATCCAGGAGCTAGGCACTACCTTGCTGGGGAGGTGCAGCTGTAGGGTGATCCCCTCCCATGTGCAAGAGACTGCCCTGATCTCTGGGCAGCCAAGCTGCAGAGGGGACTGAGGAGGTACATAAATGGTCACTGTTACTTAAGTCACTCAGTTTCCCAGTGGAACTGGCTTTTTTAAACAGAAATTACACAGAACGTAGATTCACTCAACATTAGTCTAATAAATTAACATGTATTTGCAAATAAGATTCTTCCACAGTAGCCAAAATGTAGCAAATTAAGCACATAAAGCAGACAGAGTAGTTTGGAGGCAGATGGATCAGAAAAGCAGTTCCCTGTTCACCTTTACTGGTCTCATCTCTCCAGTGTGTTAGCACAATTAATTGAGTACAAGAGAAAGAGTTAATGCTGAAGCTGTTCTCTGGGCTCCTCTGCAGACTCCAGCTAACATAAACAGATCTGAGTGTTTCCTTGTGACTGTTTATATCGTCCTCTTAAAAGGGAAACTTTCTCTATCAGCACCTTAAGAAGCGGCAGTAGGTAAACGTGAAATAACTTCTACAGCCTTAGTTGCATCATTACAATTAAAAAGACTCATTTTGATGCTTCCCTTGAAGTTAGAATGTGTATTTTTACATATATATTCTTCAACTGTTTAGATGAGATTTTGTGCCCCAGCCCCTTGTATGACTTATGTGCAGCCAGTCAAAAATCAAGGGCCAAAAAAAGGCAAGTAATGGAGAGCATATCTAGTCCTGTTGAGTGTTTTACTATCCTCTTAAGAGAAAACAAGTTGTTTAAAATTCCATTACTACCCTGTGTGTGATGAGTTGTTTGAGGTCCCCAAGCAAAGACTGTGGCCCTTGTGCTCAGCTTTGTATACATCTGTGAAAACAGCCCCGCAGGAGACTGATGGTCCCAGACTGAGATCAGATCAAGACCAGCACAGATCCCTGACATTTTTCAAACATCTCACATGCATTCAGCAAGCCAGTTTGATTCGAAGAATACTTCTATAAACCTAACAGCATCACTATTATCAGAAACAATAATATGCCATTCTGTATGTTCCAGCAGGCGTTTAAGGCCAGGCTGGATGAGACTATGGCCAGCCTGATCTAGAGTAGGGTGTCCCTGCCCATGGCAGGGGGGTTAGAACTAGATGATCCTTGTGGTCCCTTCCAACCCTGACTGATTCTATGAATTATTTAAGAGCCTCCAGGGACTGTAACACCAACAGATTTCAGTGTGGGTCACAGACATTTAAATTGTCCACTGTCCCTAAAAGCTAGAAACTCAAACATGCAATTACTACTGTACTCTAAAGTTACCACTAGATCTCATCCGCTGTGAGATTTTGTACCACGATCTTGTTTTAAGAAAGACTTCTCAGTTAGGTATATGTAGAAATAAGACTAACTTGAACCAACTCTCAGTTGCTTGACTCTGCAACAGCCTACCTTCAGAGAACAGGATTTCTTCCCTGTGTATGAAACTTCTAAAAGAAAACTTTGATGCAGCTTAAACATCCAAAAATACCATTTTGCAGTTGATCACTTCAACAGAAGCTCAGGGTCAGAGAATGTCATGGGAGGGGAAACAGAAGAACTCCCATTTGATGTCAAGGGTTGCCGGCATGAAGAAATAAGCAACACAACCTCTCCTCCAAACTACAAAATAACAACTGCACCTAAAGCACAATTAAAGAAAAACATGGGCAAATATTCCTCATTGTAGCTATTTATCTACTGGTAACTTCCTGTCAAAGCAGCAGATTGACAAAACAATTAAGACAATATACAATGGAATTAAACTGATTATGAAACGAAAAAATATTTAATAATATCCTAACAGACTGCATATTGTGGAGAGCAAAAAGGATATGAAGGGATGATTTTTAATTGAGACAGATTGTCTCCCTCTTCTAAGCAACATGCATTCATAATTCACAGGAAACTGGCATAAAAACACCTGAAGATATACCTTCTGAAAAAATAAACATAATAGAGGTTGAAGGGTCCAAACCTCACAGACATGTTCCTAAACCAGAGATCAGGTAGCACTAACTTCCTGTGCCTCAAGAAAGCTCTGGCAACTGCACATGTATTCTTAACCAGAGCATAGGCAAGGTAATTTTGCTTCAAGCTGACAAAGTGCAGGACAATTCAAGAGTCACGGTAGAGGAAGCAACAGACAAATTTGGTGCATCTTAGCTTATTAATTCTCCCATTTATCAAGTTTGTTTATGTAGCAGTCATTCAAAGCTGACCACCAGTCAGCAGAAGAATGTGTGCACCTAACTCAACAATTTCAGTGCAAAATCTGGGAGTTTACCTGGGGGAAAAAAGGATAAAAGGAGAGGGTAACTTCTTAAATATAGGTACAGCAAGATTCACAGCACTTGTGAAACGGCTTTTCATTTATCAAAAGCTAAGATGACAACACTGACAGTCACTATGTCTCAAGTGACCTAAAGTAACTTTGAAGACACAGATTGCTAGTCTAGGCTCTAACATGACATCAAAACTGATGTATAAATCAAATTAAGCCTAAACTGGCTTGACTTAAAAGAATGTGTATACACAACCACTGTAAATAACAATCTCAAATTCAGATGGTCAAAAAACCTCAGTAAACCACAGAATTCATGCTACAAAGAGTCATTATTTACATGAAGCAACTCTGAAAGATGTTACTCATCTAACTAAAAACTTACTATAAAAATGTTTTCAATACACAAGTTGAAAGAAATCACTAGAATAAAATGTAGCAAAATACAGACAAATACATTTCTGTGCTGGGATTACTAGGTATCTGAGATGGTTTTGGAAAGCAGAGACACAGAGGAAGTTTCTTCTTAAAACAGACAAAACACAACTAAAACCTGTCCTTCCTCAGAGTTACTGTATTCCATCTTCTTTCATTATACTGATATCTCCCAAACACCAATGGAATTTGTGTATAATTTTGGCTGCACATTCCACTCCACACTTACAATATAGCCTTGTTCAAGGCACCCACTGAGAAAATCTACTGTTCCTTTACAAAATAAAGTCCTCCAGAAAATATCCCTTGAATGAAAGCCAAGAATAGGGCAAACTCAAAAGCGGTCTGAGACTTAACTGCAGAATTCTGTCCAATCCAAAACTCTATTTTCTGCAAGATACAGAAATATACAACAGCTGGAGCATCCAAGCCCATTTTGATAAATTCTGCAGTCTAGAAAGTTTATCAACCATTCTTTTGATACCTTTTGGGAATGCTCTAGTCAGCACCAAGAGGAGTGCTCTAAGCCACTGGTAAAATATAAAAAAAGGAACAACTCTCTAAAACAGAAGCAAAAACATTTTAACCTCCCCCTCCATTATGCTAAATATTGGTTTATTTCCTTATAGCTCTTAACAAGATAGAACATTATTTCTTAAAATTAATATGAGGCTGGAAAGGCTCCCACAAAATCACTTATTTTAGGAATAGACCTTTCCTTTTTTGTGAACTTTGCCATTTTCCAGTATAAGTGCAGGTATCTCTAGAAGGTTCATATATTTGACATATAGATCTTAGGTGCTTTGATATAGGTACCTCTAGGCCCTTTCATTAGCAAGAACACCTGCACCTAAGGACGATGAGTTGGAAGCACAGGGTTTGTTTTCCCCCTGCTCCAAGCCGGAGCCAGGTAAATCCAGGCATTTCTTGGAAGCTGTTACTCTGAATCACTCTCAATAATTGCTGACTCAGACATAAGAGGGACCAGGGAGCAGGAGCTCCTAAAATAACAAAAAAGCATCGAAGTTGCCCTTCATTACAGCCAAGTTCCAGTGTGGAGTCATTCAAAGCTGGCACCCAAGCACCCATACCAGCTATAAAATGCAAGCAAAAATAACACCTACTATTTGTAGTCCTGTCAGGTCTAAGTATCAAGTTTGGTTTGGTTTGCTCTATTTTACTCTGTTGTTATTCTCTTGTTACTCTTGAAAGTCATTCCCAGTCCTTACTCTAATGAACTACACTAAAATTACCACATGCTCCCTCTTAGGACTACAAACATGAGTGAGCTAAGCCCAGTGACATGCATGTGGTTATACTTATCCCTCTCGTAAGGCACAAGCACAATTCATATCTTCTGGACAGTCACCTCCAGAAGGGGATCACAGAATCAAAAAAAATGTGAACGAGCTGCATTATATTCCATATGAGAAGTTTTACGAAGCACAAGAAGACTCATTTTTGTACATGTACTCTATGAGAAAATCTGACAACATAAAACTAATTTCCTTTATAGTCAGACTTCCAGAAATACAGCAACAAAACAAATATAAAGATGCAAAACTAGCAAAAACATATTCTTTTTTTTTTTTGAGTCTCATAAAACTCAAACACACTGCACAGCCATGACTGAACAAAGCATGTACAGTTAATCCTACTCAACTGAACATCTTTTATGAACAAGCTAGTTCTGCTAGTTCACCAGATGTAGTTCCCAATAAGATGACAGTTATGGTTTACTCAGTTTTTTTCCACCACTCTGCTGCAGTTTGCACAGATCGCTGCCAGCATTTTGAAGAAATCCAGAAACCACTCTACTGCGTGAAACCAAACAAACTTGTACCTAAGTATCAAGGTTGTAACAGCTGAAGCAAGCAAATCAGATACTATACTGCTGTCCATCAGTGGCACAGAGGCCATTCATGGATCTTGGGGACACTTCCAAAGAGTGGTGACATTAAAAGTAAATTGAAATTTTAAGTGAAATTTCATCAGTATTAAATCTCCCAGGGAAGAACCAGGTTCTAGTTCAGATGCCAGCCACCAAAAGCACAGCTTTCAAAAGCAATGACAAATAACAGGTGAGCTTCAGAGGTGTACAATCAAAGGAGGTGAGTGCTATTCAGCAAAAAGCTAACGTGGCAAGGCATAAAACAACATTTGTAACACTTCCCTCCAGCAGTTACCTGCTCAAGATAATACAGTTAAAAGAACTGCTAGCAATCTGCAGAATA
Organism: Tricholaema leucomelas; assembly: GCA_013400475.1. Classification (NCBI taxonomy): domain Eukaryota; kingdom Metazoa; phylum Chordata; class Aves; order Piciformes; family Lybiidae; genus Tricholaema lacrymosa; species Tricholaema leucomelas. The sequence goes on along the minus strand of WAAF01015783.1, from coordinate 256,975 downwards.
AGGCCTTTGGGTCAAATCTCTCCCATCCATTTCACTGTGAACCAAATTATGGGATATCCAATAATTCATAGAAATTGTTCACAAAAATAACAAATAACTTCCTGAGTAGTAGGTGCACTATTTTCTTCAAGGAGTGCACATAATTATTACTTAGGGCAGAAGGAACAGCCACATATCCTACTACAGGAGGTATTTCTGTTCCCTCTACATGCATCATAAATGTCATGTCAGCAGTTTGACATCCCATAAAACAATTCACAAGGAACTCCTGTACCTCGCTTAAAACCTAAAACCGTTAAAGTGCTTGGACTAGGCAGTAAAATGGCCTTTCCTTTTCTCTTTTTCTGTTATTTAATCATATAAGAAACACTCCTGTGGTTTATTTAATCAACAGAAGTCTTTTACAGAGTTTCAGATATGATACTCTAATCAAGGCCTTGCAGGATATTTATTTTTCTCAGCACACCTATTTAGCTGCATTTTATTCATATAAACACACATGTTTTCCCATACACTCACACTTCACTGCTTTTTATAAAGAGTTAATGCTTTGCAGAAGTCTTCCCATTTCTCAAATTTTAAAGAGTTTTGAAGAAATCTCTCTGAGCAACACCCTTCCAAGTTTCTAAGCTTTTCTGAGCATATATTTCAGTATGATATACTGTTAATAAAAAATGCTTTGCTTTACATCTTAGAACTTGTTAGCCACTCGGCTAACATAAAGCTTTCAAGATCTTTGCTGGGTTTGATTGGCTTGTTTAATAAAATAAAACAGATACAACATATTTGCAGAATGATACCACAGTTCTGTTGACTTGGCTTGTGCCCTTGGATTCAGCTAACACAAAATTCCTCTGAGCAAGCTTTTCCCAACTCTCCTGTTTTGCCTTTAATCAGTTGTTATGGATTATTGGCAGCCATGAACAGAAATATGAGACAAGTAGTCATGGAGTTAAAAGGACATTTCTTTTCAAATACACCAGAAAGAGTACTAATTAGTTTTCTAGACTATCCCAATACCTACTAAACACAGATACGTACAGTTATGGAAAGTTATGTTTTGATTACTATCACGAAAGTCGTTAACTCACTGTGACTTTCATCATGGCTCAGTCGCAGATGTTCATTATTGTCATCACTACAGATAAACACACCACATATGTAAACACACTGACAGCCAGTAGGGTCAGAACAGACCTTTTGGCCAACAAAGACAGCATCTAGAACATCATAGGCCACCATACCTCAGCTCAACAATTTGACAAAAACAATTGTTCAGAAAGACACCTCAATGTGAAGACAAGAGATGGAAAGGATTCTCCACCTTCGCCCCTCCTGTCTGTAGTCTGCTCTAAGCATTACTCATCCTCACTCCTTATATAATTTGTGCTTTGTTTCCCATTATAATTTGTTTGGCTTCAGATCTCAACCTTGTAATAACTTTCTGTATTAGATTAAACAAGCAGAGCATTTTCTCCATACGAAAATGCAACTTTGTAAACATCTTTTATAATTCTGCAGAGTTTGTGAGCAAAGTTCTGGAAAAACTTGCTAAACTTCAGGTATCACTACTTGCCTCTTTGCTGCCTCCTCAGAAAACTTTCAAGGGAAGGTGCCCATACTAACTTGCTCCCAACTGTAACCCCTTTGGTTAGTCTAAGCTGCAAGTAACAACCAGTCTGAAGGAAAATAAACAATTTTGTGCTGGAAGACACTCACTCCCTTTCTGTGAAGTCATTCTGATAGATGATGTCCATTACCTCCTCTCAATACACATGCTCCCACAGCACTCCCACTTTCCACTCTTTTGAGTGTTTTGCAATCCCCCTGGGCTGCCCCTCCAGTTCGATTACATTCTTTTAAGAACAACACAACAAGGTTTGTAACTACCGCTTAACACCTACTTCCTCAGTGCCACATACCACGATAAAGCACGGGTTTTTACAAATGACTTGATCCTCATTTGGATCCGCAAGAGGAATTAACTTAATTTGCCTAACAGTACCACCACATGAGCTCTTAATGAGCTGCAAGTCTTCACTAATCGCTGAATAAACCCTTAAATTATACTAAATTCTTTCCAGCATATGGTTTCCTTCTCCTAGTGTGCAATCCGTACTCTTCGTTACTATAAGATGAGCGTTGTATTTGGCTGTTTAAAAAAAAGATGACAGCTTTGTTGAATAGTCCAACTGTGTCGAGCAATACATAAGGACCGTCCTACTTTCTCCACCATTTCCCATCCCAAACCATAAATTAAGGTTTATGCCATCACAAGACGTAGCAATATTTTTTACTTTTCTTTCAAAAACGTTTTCAGTATCTAGCAACACACTCCTATACAATCCCATCAGAAACAGACCCATTCAAAAATGATACTTCACCAATCACTACTGAGGTCTATTAGCAGGAGCACATGCCACATACTTCATAGCACTGATTTCACTTGTCTTTATTTTTAGTCTTTGTTAATATTAAGAGATACACAAAGGGAATGGTACAAACTGACACTAGACAGAATGTACACACCTCCTACTATCCCGACAAAATAATGGGATCCTTCCACAATCCTTTCGGACAGTAACTTGCTTAATCATAATCGAACATGCTTATCACATCACTAACCATGATGTAACCACACTAACCCAGTTGCTGCAGCAGTGGATGAACTTTGGTGCCTCACTATTTGCTAAGTGAATTATCTCTACTGCTGCTGTTGCTCTCCAGCTTCTGTCTTCCTAAAACACTTTGAGGATATCATGCATAACTTAGAAACAGGGATGCTGGAACAGCAGTCCAGTAACTGCGCCGTCTATCACCACATTGGTGTGTCCTTACTGCTGCATCGGCAGTGGTAACCAGCAGACAGACTGGACCAATATGAGTACCATATACATTTTGTCTCTGTACAGGCCCAGCAAAGCTGAGGATCAAGAGGAAGGTAAACCTAAAAATCTAACTCTTTCCTCAGGGCCAAGGCAGAAAGGAGATGCTAAAGAAGGAAAGTGGAGAAGAACAGTAAAGAAACAATAAGCCGATAACACTTTAATCAGAGACACCCCGGGCTGAACAAAAAAAAAGCCCAAGGTATCTAAAGAATGGAAGACACTAGGAAAAAAAACTTCTATCCTCGTTTACAAAGTAAAGTGAAATAAAAGTTTAAAAAGTCCTCTTACCTCTTTTTCTATTTTGAGCAGCTTCTTTACAGCCACCTCCTTGTCTTGAGAAATCCATCGGGCTCTGTAGACGCTCCCGAAGCTCCCTCCACCGCAGTTCTCAAAAAACTGCAAATCATCAAATCTAATTTGCACAAATGAAGCACTGGTAGACGACATCTCATAATGACAAAATATACCCCAGCAAAACCTGTGAAGAGAAAAGCTTTCATTAACACACGTGCTCTGTGGGTTTATAGTGCGTACTACCCGTGCTCAGACACGCCAAAACAAGACCCAGTTGCCATAAACGCGCTACAGTCAATCTGTGGGACACAGGAGGAAAAGATCCTGGGAACTCACACTCCAACATGCTGTGCAAATATCTGCATAATTTGCACGACCTATTAGGAGCGACTGGGAGAAAAAAAATGACCACAGACATTCCTCAGAGCAATACTGAAGTTTCCTGAACACCTTGGAAGTGGCTCTATGAAAGGCAGGCACGTCACTGCCTTCCCCAATGCATGTGAAGTGTGCCGATGGATGAGAAGCATGCTCCCTGCTAGAAGCTTGCCTAGGAGTTCAGGCATTCCAGGCATGCTGGCTCTCCTGCTGTGGTGGCCACCCCAGCCACGCAGGCAGCCTTCCCACAGGCAGGTCATGGCGCCTCAGCACGCACCAAGCAGGCTGCCGGCGTTTGGGGTGAGGTAGGAGTGTTTTGTACAAGGATGTGGAAAAACCTGGACATGGTAAAAGTCTCTTTCCGAGTGACTCAATTCTGTTTGCATGTTGTAACAAAGCACAAGTACATGGTAATTCATCTGGGCTACAATATGTGAAATACTGCGGTCTGTGCCAAGGTTGGTGTCGGCAGTTTCAAGAGATGATCCCAGTTGTGCTGCCAGGGGAACAGAACGTCCTTCTCGGCGATTTCACAGCAATAAAGCTTCTGCCCGTCTCAAACTTTAAGAAACATTATCACTTAAATGCATGAACAATGACTAATTTTGCTGCTTTTTTTTTCTTATTCTTTTTTAATTATCTAAGACCAGGAAGCCCTCAGGTCTTTGGTGGGACTGCAGCACACAGCACCCCACAGAACCATCTGAAAGCCTGATGTGGGATCGTTTCAGATGTCCTAGTTTACATAAAGCAGCTTAATTGCCACCAAAAGTTAGTACACTTACAATTCATGACCATAATTAGTATAAGATGAAAGAGATGAGTTGGAATAAAACAAGACCCCCCCAAAAAAAAGAGGTTTTGGGTTGCTGGTGAAAATTACACCTCCATTTGTATGGGTCTAACTATAGTACCAAAACATACTGTTACTTCTGGAAGCCTCTAATCTATATAGATTTGTGAGGGGGAATTCACACATGAAGTCTTGTCCAGAGCTGGGAAACGCACCTGTAATGCACCTAGCACTGCCTACTGCCAAAATCCCTGCATCCCAGTCCCTTCTGTAACAAACATAAAGATATTATTTTCCTCCCAGCTCTGCTGGTTGTGCAGCTAATGTGATTAAAATTTTTAAATATCATTTAACCAGAATTTTCCGGCACTACTTGGTTGTAGCTGTTCTCCAAATAAGAGAAGAAGACATCAACATTTTCCTACATAGAGCATATGACAACTCAGAGCCTTATCTGAAACTGCCTGCTTCAGTCTACATCTCTTCACTACCCATGAAGGTGAAGATGAGCACTGACCAGATCGTGACAACTTTACTATGTTTACAGAAGGCATCATATTTAGGAAGGAGCAGGCTTCAAGCATGCCCTTCACTGACAGTTGGCCTGCAAAGTTCTAGTAAGAGAACACAAATGCTCTTTACACAGCTCTGCAAGTCAGAGCAGGGGTTACTCTGCGGGACATGAAATGGAAGTTAATTTTGCCAGTACTCTGCCAGCTTCCTTCCCCAGTAAAAGTGTCTGAACTCTTCTGCTGACCTTCTGTTCTTGTTTTAACCTTGTTGCTATTGACATTATATTTCCTGCCAGCCTGGACCCATCTTTTGCACAGCCCTGCACACATTTGCATTTTAAAAGGTTCAAAGGAAATGGGTCTCTCCTGCAAATCAGGAGGGTAGCAAAGTCAGTTTTAACTTTTTGGTCTTTTCCAGTGCTGCCTAATTAGCAAGTCTTCAGAAACAACAGTTCGTTTGCCTTGTTTACTCCAGCAGCTGCTCCGAGTAAACGCTGTGTACTTGTGTCTCAAGCGTATGTCACAGTTTATAGAGGAAAAAACCACCAAGTCAGTTTCCCAGCCCAGAGACCTCATGCTTCAAGGCCAGAGCCCTGCACAAATTTATGCACATGTATAATTGTACTCCAGTGAATAATCTCCTTACTGACAACAAAATTATTCAGGACAGTAAGTTACTTTATAGGCAAAAGCACATGCACTGACTGGACCATATATTTTAACAGGGATGTGTGAACAGCCAGTAACGGATGGTTATGTTTGGGATAGGAAAAGGAACAGAAAACCAAGCAAAAGGAAAAATACCTTGCAGAAAACAAATATTTCTGGCCTTCACTATCTGAATTAAATAGTTCTGAAGAGCTATGAAGTTATTTTAAACTATTGTTCACTCAGAAGAACCAAATCATCCCTATAAACAAGTAAATTGACTTCCAAAAGTTATGCTAACATAGAACAAGATGTTGATTGCAAGACTTTACAGGAAACAGACCTCAAGAAGGTACAACAGGGACACCAGGCACTTGATGAATGAGTACTTTTCTGATGGATTCTCTATGCTGCTTAAAACTTTACCCAAACATCTATGCAATTGCAGAAGCTACTCTTCATTCTTTTAACACCTTTCTGATTTCAAATTTGTCTACAGGAGTCTATTAGCTGCAGATACTTTAGGCCTCAGTGTACACTAAAGGAATATTATTTAAATAATGCTCTGTTGGTTTTCATCAGGTTCTTCCAGACAAATGTTTTCCAGAGAAAGTGTAAGAAATTTACAATGGACACGCTTAAGCTAGAGATCTGTAATTAATGACAGCTCAAGTTAGGCATACCGTTTTTCTCCTTCTAGATGAAAGAACAGACCTGCTTAAATATTACTTCATGTTTTCAACAGCAAGGTAGTTAATCCTCAATTAGAGAGATCGATTTCTTTGTTATGTTTGAGAAAACAACTGTTTAGCGTAACAACTGCATGTGACAAATCCACACACGGTTATTAACTTGTCATCCTGTTTTAAAAGATACTTAACAATCCGAGATTATACCATTAGATAAGGAAAAAAAAAAATAAATCCAGTATTTCATTGAACTCCACGGTCCTACACTTGCAAGCGTGTCACTGCAACACCTCACGCTTCTTCAGTCAGGAGAACAAGTGCCTTGTGACAGTCTCCAGGCCTGGGGGCATCACGGCAGACCGCGCACAAGCAGGCAGGCAGGCGCGCAGCATACGGAAGGGCTGGCACTTGCAGCGTCCTCCTCCACTAGCGCACTGTCCACTATTTAATCACTGTTGTCACGCAGCAGTGGGGAATGCGACACTGACTTTGGTGCTTGCTGGTGATGAAATGTGACAGTTCAGAAACACTGAATGGCAGGTATTTCGAGAAATAATTCGATTGCCAGTTATTTCAATTATCTGTATGGGATTTTTCTAGGGGGAAAAAAAAAAAAAGGAATTTTCTCCTTTTTTTGTTTTAGTTCTAGTAGTTAACATGAGCTTGTAATCTTGCAACAAGTCCTTCATCTTTTCCTGTGTCATTTTTTCCCCTCATAGTAACTTATTTGACCATGTTCTTAGAAGTTCTTCCTTTCACACACACACACAAAAATCCCAGATGCAAGCTGCATTTGGCAGTATTTAACATATTATTATTTAACATTATTTATTATTATTATTATTTAGCATGTCAGAACTGTGTTATGCAGAGTCAATTTGCAGCAATCTATTAAAGCCACAACCTTGGTTCGGTACAGTAATAACTGCTCCACATAGGAAGCTATCAGCCATCCTGGCCTGTTCTCATTACACAGCACTTCAGGGGAGTAATCTGCATGACGGTCCTTTCCTAGGACCCTGCTGAGCTCCCACGCATGCTGCTCCTCCCAGATCTCCCCAAGGTTAGGAAACGCCCAAGCACCCAGGCAGATGTGTTGCAAATCCTCCCGGCTGCAGTTCGCCCTGCCTTGCATTCTAGCATGGCAACACTGGAAGAATTCAACACGTTCGCCTGTACCTCCCAGCTCCCCCAAAAGCAGCCTGTGCTGTAGGGGAAATGCTGCCATGCTCAACTCTATTCCGTGTACAAGACAGAAGACCCTATTACCTGTCATTCAGCTACTGCTCCTGGAGCATGCAGAGCTTCCACTGAGGGACTCACAAGAGACAGGAAAGAATTTAGTACAAATTGCACAGACACTGCAACTCATATTTTGTTCAATGCGTGGCTGAAGAACTGAAAATTGCATCCTTTGGCTTGCACATGCACCTGACACTGATTCAATATTTGACTACTTCAGGAAAACCCTTTGTAAGTTATCAAAGAGAGTAACTACGGAGCTTGCTGTCCCCACTACACCATGCAGTTCCACAAAGCAGGATTCAGTGCTTCTTTCAGCAAGGCATTCTGCCAACATATTGCCAATAAAGTAGTAGCACACTACACTTGTGCTATCTTAAAATACACAGCAGAATGTGCCAAGTTTCCTTATTTGGGAAAACAGCCCATTTGCTTTCAGGATCTTTGACCATCCATTTTTAGATCCAAATCATCCTTTGTATTCAACATGGCCTACAGTCCTTGAGCATTTCAACCTGGATTTTTGCAGGAGCATATTTATTTAGCCTTTAAAACAAACAATCACATGCACACACACAAAAAACAAACAAGGAAAAAAAAAAGATGAAAGAAAAACCACCTCAAACCAACCAACCAAAAAGAATCCATCCAAAAAACCCCACCAAAACTCAAACACCGAAGAATAGTTAACTACTGCCTTGTATAAACAGAAAATTGAAAAGGAGTTACAGAGATCCCAAGTTACAAGAGACACTGCAGAAAGCAGTTTTAAATTAAGATCCTTTAATCTTATCATTCACTCCTAATGGATAAGACACAAACAAACTCCAAGCACAATTCCAAATTCAATACATTCTAATCTTCAAATCTCCCAGTAAGTTAAAATAAAGCAAATAACTCCTACAACTCTCAAACTTCCTTAATCAGATTGAGCAGCAGCCCCGCAGATGGTGAGATTGGAGGCCTGCCTACCTTAGTTACAGAAGCAACAACATTTGAGCCTGTCCTTTGTCAGAACCTAAGAATTCTACATAACTTCCATTAATAACATTTCTAATTTTATTTGAATTTATATAACCATCAGCGCTACGGAAAAAGATCTCAACTCAGCCTAAACAGTTTGAGTAATTCAGGAAAAGAACTATTTTCAACACAGGCTGGTGTTAAAGGAAGAGACTGGAAGGTTTAAAGGCTTTGCTTTAAATAGAAAGCATTTTATCTTAAAGGAACCCTAAAATGCTTATTTTGCTTACATTATACCTTGTCAGTGGTGTATGCCAAGAATACACGTCCAACAATCCGAAAACCAGCAGAGGCAGCTAAACCTGCACCCTGGCCCAAAGAGCCACTCGATCTTTGCACACACATGACGGCAAGATCCAGGCCTTGGTTTTGTCCGTGTTTCTACCTTCTAAGTCAGATGGGTTCTCCTGGGTTACCATTATTCACACGATGCCGCCCCTATGCAAAGCACATTATTGATAGATAAAACAAGCAGGCTTCTGAGGTCTTCAAATTTCAGGGCAAAAGTCCTGAAAACATCAAACCACATGCCTCTAGCAGAAAGCTATGACATTTTCAGGCAGTGACCCAGCTCATCTAGTGCTTTCAAATTATTTCTGCTGCTGGAGTTTAGAAAAAGTAATGATCCATGGCTTTTCCTGAATGCTCTGCCACTAAAAATCAGAGCAAAGCATAATGGATAGAGGGGTAATGGATGGCTCACACACGCACGCTGAAACAAAATAAAAAGAGGAGGCAGACTGGTAGAAAGAAACTAACGTGGGCAAAGATAGCATAAAACAGAATGCCAGTTCACTTTAAAAAATAGGAGGGTAAGAAGAAGAAAATGGAGAGGAAGGAAAGCAACACCTCGAACTCCAACCTGAGGGATTTTATGCTCAAAACCAGCAGAAAAACATAGCAGGTGCACATATAGCGAGCACGTCTGAAACACCGTCTGAGGAGTGGAGGGGTGGCGAGGTTAGTGGACGCCGGCTGCGTCCGTCCCACAGCTGGCCCCCACGCAAGACTACAGCTGATGGCACCGTTACCGCGTGGGGCCGTCTCGCACAGCCAGCACTCCTCGCCTTCCTGGGTGCCCCTTCGCGGACACTTCGTGCCCTGACCTGCGAGCCACGGCCCGTCTGCCGGCGGCACCCGCGGGATCCCTGACCCACTGCGCGGACGCGCGTGGGAGCCGCTGACTCCCGAGGGTTAAGAGGGTGGTTAGCCAGTGCCGCGGGACCTGCTGGCGGCTGCCCCCGAGGCCACGCAAGGTCAGGCCGTGCGCCGAGACGGCCCGAGCGCCTCCCCTCCACTAGCTTCAAAGTTGCTTCAGCGGGTAAGAAACGTCAAACCCAGTGGGGACACCCACTGCCCGGCCTCGCTCTCCGGACGCGCTGCGCCTTGCTTGCTGCCCGCCACCTCCCTCCACCCAGCGAAACTGCCAACGACCGCGGCGCTGACCCCCGCCCCAGGCGTAGCAGGGGGCACCTCGTCCTCCTCACCTTCCCCGAGTGACTCCGGGCTGGCGGGACTCGAGCAGCGCCGATCCCAGAGCCGCCGAGGGAGGCTGGAACCGGCGCGACCGCGTCTCCCGCTCCGTCCCCTGCGCTTCCGGTTGGTGCCCGAGAGGCAGAGCCGCCGCCCCCGCACCGCCTCACCGCGGCGCCACCCCGCGCTCTGCGCCGAGCCCCGCGGGGGAGGCGAGGCCACCGCCGCCTCAAGGGAGCGGACAGCCAGGCCGCCCCGCCTGTAGGGGGCGAGGTGCTGCGGCCGGGCTGCCGGCCTGTGGGGCGGCGAGACGTCCGGGCCGCCGGCAGCGCTGCCACACAGGCCGAGGGTACGGAGGCGCCGTGCCCGCCTCCCCGTCCCGGCTCTCTGAGAAACTGGACGCCCGGCCCCTTGCGGCCTGTACACTCCTTGCTCGCAGCTTCAGCCGCCTTGGTGGGGCTGGCGTGAAGCCATGGGCGACTTAGGCTGACTAGAGAAGATGGCCTTCCACTGAGGCAAAGTGCTTGTCGGTTAAGCGTGCCAAATTGGGAAGATCCTTCAGGACTGAGCAGGGCCTGTCAGCTTGGGTGTTTTCCGATCACATGCATGGCCCTAGAGTTGCAGATGGAGGATGTTCTGGCACGGTGGTCTGCTGCCACGGTTGCAGCTTTGGAAGGACAAGTTTCTCCCAGGGTTGCTGCTTCAGTGTCAGGCAATATAGCTAAATTTATCTAGAATTCCTACCAAAATGACCAGATGATGATACTCTTAAAAGAAATAGGTTTCACTGTTCCCATGTCACCTGAAGTGTTACCACAAGCTGCATTAGCATCTAAGTGCTGGGAGTCATCTGGAATTGCCTAACTAGTGTAGGTGGGTGTGAGATGCTGGAGGTTCACAGAGTAGGCATGGAGAAGAGTGTGCCACTATAGCTAGTCCTCCTTCCACAGGAATGTGGAAGAAAGAGAATGTGACTGACAAATACAGCCCCCTCATCCCGTGTCTGTGCCTTGGCTGCCTTCAGCATTGTCACACCAGGTCAGGAATAAAACACAACCCACCTCCGCTTTCTGAAGCCACGCAGTCCCTTCCTTATCCAAACACTTCAATGACATGAGGGTACTCTGCTGTTGCAGAGAATTTTTTGCAAATTGAAAAGAAGCTGTTAAAGGAAGTGACTCAAAAGACTCAGGGGCAAACAATTTTCTGCTGAGACAAACACGTCGCATGGCTGTGACAGCACATGTTTTTGTGACGGTATCGTGCAAGATTCAGTGCCCGTCAGCGCTTTGCGGTGTGATGCCCAGCTCATCTGCTGGTGTCCATATGCTGTGGTTTTGCATTCGTTCGAGGCTCCCCTCCTTGTTACCTCTCGTATTTGACTGTGCTATTTGTATGTGTATACCTGCTGCGTGTAAGTCAGCTGTATAGCGCAATGAACTACAGAGAGGTGTGCGGCATCACACTGAATCACACACACTAATTGTACATTACAAAGATGTATGGTATCAAGGTGAATCATGGAAGAATGCATTACAGATTAATCAAATGCAATTATTCCACAAACAGCAGAGGCCTTTCCCCAAAGTGCGTTATTTTGGTACAAGGAAGATAAACAATTAAAACGGAGCCCAAGTGTACATTGCTGGGCAAAAGACTGAACCACAATAGCTAACTGGAGCAAAGTTCATCAAGAACTTTAGCACTGGGTGCAACAAATGCCTGAAGATGTTGAGAAAGTCAAAAAACAGGCACTAGTGACCCACTTCCACCCACCATACAGGTTCGGCATTACCCAGACAAGCAGCGAAGGGATGTGCTTTGGCTTCCCCTGGGTGCAGCACTTTTGGGCACTTTCTGTCTGATCTGAGAGTGCTTCTGCATTATTATGAAGTGATCTGCAGGTGAGTCTGAAGAAATCTTTACACAAAGTCAAGCAAAGGTGCCAGGTAACATGCAAATCACGTGAAGCTTATGCTCTGGAGGAAGAGAAGGGCCACATACTCAGTGCCTTAAATGCAATGGCTGACGTGTTTATCCTTCCTGACTGAGTCAATTGCCAGTTAGTCAAATTATTTAGAAATCGATTTAAATGTTAAATCGCTTGAGTCATAGGCATTTGCTTCGGAGAGCAGAGCGCTTGGCTTCAGAAGTCTCTTGCCTAGGGCACTTGGTCTAGGCATTTCATCCAGGGCTGTATACCTGCAGAGCTGGGATTTATCATGTCTGACTTTAGGCCCTGGCTGCAAACAGAAATAAACTATTCCAGCAGTGCATGAGAACGGAGAGCATGGCTAATATTTCCTACTCCAGGAGTAGGAGTGCAGCATCTACATCAAACACTGTGTTAACATGCCACTGTTTAAAAAGCACCATTGCACGTACTCTGTTAGAGGACCAGAGAGTGAAAGCAAAGGAGCCTGCATGAGGATGGTCCAACCTCAGTAATACATTATCATGAAACTGAAATTACTACAATAAGGTTTTTAAGTGTGGACTTCGGGGTTTATGTGCTCTCTGCCCTCTGACTAGTGAGTCTTTGGATCTTTTCAAGTCCTTTTTGATCATGAAACCTGAAAAATTAGCTAGAAAAGATTGGAAACCAGACTAACCAGAGTTCCTTTGGTGGTCATATACCGTATAAAACAAGCAGCCAACACATGGCAGTATGGGTTTTTTCCCCTTTTTTTTTGAGGCAGCAAATTCAAACAGAGAAACTCTTTTAAAGTTAGCTCTAGAGAGCTAAGCCCTAATCTCAACCTTCTTCAATTTATTTGAAGAAAAGCTAACAAAGGTTATTGTAAACCCACAACAATTGGCAAAAGATAAAGGCAGCTCTAGCAACTTTTAACTCAGAGTTGAAAAGATTCATATGAATTGTCTCTTTACATATCATTGCTGTGCTGGGTGTGCAGCGATGTCTCACCACGTTTCAACATGGAAAATGCAGTTTCACGTGTACACCCAGGTGGTTTAAATCATCCTCCCTGCCAAAAGCAGCAGTCACACCCTATCCCGGCCCAGCAAGCACGGTTCTTGCTGCTGTGCTACGCTCCCTGCCCTCTACAGGCAGAGTTTTCACTTTGGGGTGAACTGGGCTGTGGTGGAGAAGCTACTGCAGAGAAGAGCAATCAGTTTTCTTTAAGATGTGAATGCAGGTCATTAGGCAGTTGCATAAGGACTTGTGCCGGTGCAAAGGCAGGAGAGGAGCAGGGTCTGATAGAAGCAGCTGAAGAAGGACAGAACATGGAAGTGCTTTTTTAGCAGTAGCCAGCTTAAACTGTATGTGAAACTCTAGACAGGGATAATTTGGAGGATACCTGCTCCGTATTTTCAATTCTCCTTCAGGACTGGCTCAGAGTTTATCTCAGGCTTAGTACTCGAGGTTTTCTTGGAGCACTTCTGCTTCTCTGGCTAATTTGGCTTATCTCTGTTCCTAGTGTAAAAAAATCAACCAGAAAGCATGGTGGGGGGCATCTCTGGTATGTAGTAGGACAGAAAGTTGTATACACATTGCTGTAGAAGATGTAACCATAGCATACACTACATTAATAGTTTGAGTAACAGTAGCAGTGACAATATGGTAGCATTCATTTTATGCCATGTGTACCATCAGGTTTGTGACCTGGAAGAAAGGTGCATGAGTGGCTTGCCCAAAACCCCTCTCTGTTGTTTTTTTTTTTGCTTGTGCTGCCCAGACTAAAATTCATGCTGGCATATCCAGGTACGCTGCAATCACACACTTCTGCAGTCACACCCCTCAACAAATAGCAAATTTGGTTTCATGACTAAGAGAGAACTTGTGTGGTACTGTTAGCCAAAATAAGAGGCATTCAATCTTTCTGAGAGATGGCAAGGGGAAGAATCAAAAGAATTGCCTGTAGATTTGGCTTAGAAACAATTCTGCCTTTCCTGCTGTAAATGACATGCAAAGCAAGCACCCACAAACACAAGATGCTGCTACATGCAGCAACTGTGCCTGTGCAGCCAGGGCTGTGATTCCAGCTTGCTTCAGCAGCCCAGTGTTTGTTGTGCCATGGGTAATGGCTGATTCTTGACTTTCATAGACAGTGAAGAAAGACAGAGCCCACAGTAACCATCATACCACTCTTAGACCCACATAACTTGTATTTTTTTCTGCTGTTCTCATCTGTTTGGTTTGGTTTTTTGAGTTCTGGTTTGGTTTGGTTGTTTTTGTTTGTTTGTTTGTGGGGGTGTTTTTTGGGGTTGTTGTGGTGTCTTTTTTGGTACTAGAAAAATAAGGAATTTATGAAAGTGTTTATACTGCATATTTAGCATCAATTTATAAATATATTCCATGCAAAAATTCTGAGTTAATGATAAAATTGTTCTGCGTTGAATTATTAAGTACAAGCTTGATAAAACAGAGGCATTCTCTGGCTGAGAAAGCTTGTGTGGAACTGGTGTTTTAAATGTGGATCAAATACCTGCTTTATGCATAATGGTTTTCTGAACTGGCAGGCTACCACTTGCACACTGTATGTCCTTTGATCAGGCATGTGTGCGCTATAAAGGCACATATAATTCCTCAAAAGAAAAAAGCCAATACAATTAACAATGAGGTAGCAGTGAAACAGCAAAATTTTAACAAGAAATAGGTTTCTTGATTGCTTGACAAGAATGGTTTTCTTACCTTTTACCAGCATAAGAATTTTAGCTGGTAATTATACTCAGCTGTAATCCACTCACTAGTACTTTGCTCAGTTACCATTTCATCACATAGTTTTAATTATGCATATATATATATATATACACACACACACACACATATATAATTCTCTTTCTTATATTAAATTTTGTGGTCCAGTAGGCTTTAATTGTTTTTCTAATTCTGGTACATTTTTCTCTAAAATGTAATATACTTAACCCTTTTTTCTTTGTTTTAAAGCTGCTCTGAATTTATTGTTGCTGTGCCCGTTTGTATTTTCTAATCCATGCTGCTTCGAGCTCCACTGAAGCAACAATTCCTTCATTTCCCTCGTAATTTTTTTTTGTTGTGAACAGGTTCCTCAGTGGTAGAGAGTCTGGGGAAAAGCAGGCACAATTCCACCTCTGAGGATCGCCAAGGTAAGATGACACTCAACAGCTGATTTAAAGCATTGTGTGCTATTTTCTTTTAGTATCTATTTAGTATATTTACTTTTGTTGGAAAACAAAGACAGATACTGGATTAATGAAAACTTTGGCCACTATTGACAGGGGAATCTGTTTGAAGTGAAGAACAACAACAACAAAAATTGGCTCCTTTTAATGATGTACTGTAGTACTAGTAGCTTACTTCTATTTTTTTTTTTTTTTTTTGCTGCTTGTTTAATCCAGAGGACATCAATTAGAAATCAATCTGCCTGTTGAATATCACATCTTTTTCTCTTTGGATTTAGAGACAAAGTAAACCAAGGAAATGTCTGTAGTATCAGGCTGCCTCAGAAGAGCCCTTCTTCCAGATAAATCTATTTAGCTGTATCATCTCAGTCCCTTTGCCTCTGCTTCCAAAAAAAAAAAGGTGATCATCCCCCACCAAATGCTAGCACACCGTTAATGACTAGTTGTGACAGGAAGGGGGAAAAAATATCTGTGCAAACCTCTTAAGTAGTTTCTGGCAACAGCACTAACTGATCAGGAGCATCACAAAGGAGTTATATGCCAGACAATTGGAACAGGAAAAACATTAGGGCAGGAATTACAAATGGAAGGAAACGTTAAATTTCAAACAGACACCAGGCAGCAACCTGCCAGTACCGCAGCCCTCAAGGGTCAGTCCTACAGAGAATGAGGACATCTAAAGAAAACCCGAGGCAACACTGGCTCTCTGTTATCTGGGAACATCCACAATGCTGCCGACAGTAGTCCTGCGCAGAAATAATGTACACCTGTGAAAAACCACAAAGCGCCGGCACATACAGCTAGCGGATTCGCTTGATGGCTCGGACAGCATCTGAGGAAAGAACTATTTAAAAACACAAGAGGAGGTGTTATAATGAGGAAACCATGGAGAGCAGAAAGCTTATCATTATTGACAGAAGTTGATTAAGAAATGGATTATTGTCTGTTAGGATGTTGGAGTATCTACTGTCACTTCTACCCTACGTATCTTTATGTAAATTCCCTTTAATTGAGGTGTTCATTTACGATCCTTATTTTCATTGGTGATGTGCTTTATTTGCATTTGAAAGCAAAAAGAGAGGAAAAAAAATTAAACATGACTGGCTGACCCCTGCCATATGACAAAGACTTTGCTTTGTTTCCCGACCCAAATGGATTAGGGCCAGGAAATAAAGGTCAGTCTCTTACCAGTACACCTCCCTGTATCTCACATTTTTATTACATGGACTTTCCAAGAAAAAAGATTCTAATTTACATCAGTAATTATGCATTCTTGATGCATTTTAATGTGATTTTATGGCATTATTTTTAATTCAGAAACTACCTTTGACTGCCAAGCTTATTAAAAATTAATCCTTTGTGAAGCAGCCTTCAGCAGTTAGCTGTAAATGGTGATTTTTGTAGCTATCCATGGTCTTTTTTTCCCTTTTAATTATGAAAATTTCCTTTGTACAGTAACCCCCTATCACTTGAGTCATAACCCCCCAAAACATGGTTAGATTACTTCCCTTTGTGAATTTGCCAGTAGTTTTCTTAGTTAGATGCTGTGTGAGAGCTGTATGTTATTGCTAAAGCAGTGCGTGGGGCAGATGACGTAAGAACCAGTATTAGATGTTGTTGGCTGCCAGGCTGGTGAACGTGCAGAGGGAGTACCCCCAGGTGCTCCTGTGGCACCCTGACCACAGCCTTTCACCAGAAATAAGATGCTGGACGTCAGATATAAGCTGCTAGACATGTGAAGGAGTTCCTGTCCGGCAAGAGCTGTTATCAGACAGCTGTGCCCATGCCTGAGGTGGAGGGGTGAGGGTACCCTTTGGCCACTGCGGCTTGATGTACTGTTACCTTGACTGAGGCTGGCCAGCTCCACAACACTGCTGGTGGGGGCAGGGGTTCCCTGAGCACAGGCCTTGGTGATAGAACTCCACTGGCTGTTTGTCCTCAAGCTGATGTAAAAGTTTCTGGTTTAGTAACTTTAATGATAACTTTTTAATCTGGTCATTATTTTCTTTGATTGCTAATACTTTGACCTCTGGTGACAGCTGCTGCTTGTGCCTGCTAAACTTTAATGCAGGCCCCAGTAAAGAACGTTATGATTATTTGAAAAGGCAGGGTGTAATGCATTTCAGATTAACAGTAAAAGAAAAGCTATTCAAGTTAGAGGTTCGCTTTGCCATCTGACTCTCTATGCTGCTTTCCTTATTATCAGCATGAAAAAAAAGAAATGAGAATGGCACATCTTTTAATTTTCTTCTACTATTACCTCTTGATTTGCATTCAGAGCTCTCGGAAGAAATACCACTGAATTCAGAAGTAGTCTATTTAAGCTGCGTGATGTTTAAAAATTGCTGGAAGAGGTTAAGGTACTGTGTATTATGCATTTGACCTTACTAAGAAGCTATGTTAACAATTTAGGCTTATCATTTTCTGCCATTACATTTTGTTAAAATAGTCTCTTTTTTATTATTTATTTTTTTTTTTTAAAGCAAAATTCATTATCTCTTTTGGTACCCCTGCAGGCTAAGCCTTTTCATTTGTCTTTAACTTATTTTGTCATATTTCTAAATGGTATTTAAACTTGCTGTACTTAAAAAGTTGTTTTGCTAGTGTCTCTTTGAAAAGAGAAATTATTACTGTAGCCTCTCTCTCTGGTTTTGTGGTTGGTCTGCAGAGGCTGTGCACCTTCAAAGCATTTCCCATAGGAGGGAAAAAAGTACAAACCTTCCATCTGCAGAGTCCTGCAAATACATTTGAACTCCCTTATCTGGTATTACCATGTCTTTGTGGCTCACTGGATTCAGACAAGATGTCTGGGAAAAAATATTTTGGGTCCTGCTTTGTTGGATTCAACCTCTTGGGATTTAACCTTTGTTCCCTGGTTCTGTCTAGCAAGAGCTAGCTCATTGAGAAAACCAGCAAATCCTAAGAAAGCAGCAGTAGCAAAATGTGCCAGAGGGACAGGGTGAGATGCATCCTGTACATCTTTAGGCTCTGTTACAGTAAATAGAGGGGTTTGTGCTCTGTACTGCTGCTTGAGCAGTGGAACCCTGTAATGTGGAACATTTCCCTGAATGCCCAAGTTATCACCACCCTGGCTCTGTGGGTTCTGCAGCCTTACTGGCAGTGGATGTGTATTGTGGACATTGTCTCTCAGTCAACACACATCCTAAAACTAGAGTTCTGACTCTGCCAGTAGATAAAAGAGAAGGTCTGTGGGACACAGGGCCAAGTAGCATGAAGCAGTACTGTACAAACTGCGACCCTCAGGCATAACCATTATTTTGAACAGGGTTTTTGTTTTGATTTTTCTTCCTGAAGTGCTGAAATAAGGAGGAGGCTGTGCTGTGCTATTCATGCTGTTTGTGCAAGTGGGGTGTGATGGAGGTGCAAAGCCTCTAGGGCCCTGATGGAGGACTGTGGGGGAGTGTTAGAGACAGTCCAGACAAGCATGTCCCCATTTCCCACTGGCAGTGGCTCCTGGGGCATGCTCCTCCACAAATAATGGCTGCACACTCTCATACAGTGCTAGTTGGTATGGGCCAGAATCAGACCATGTGCTACAACTAAAGCAGTATGGACCATGAGCAGTGCAGGTCTGAGGATGGCCCAGGTTTACAGATCAGCCTCAAGAGCCAGCAGGTAAGGGCTGTCTCTCCATGGAAGCAGGATCAAGTTGTGGCTTGCAGCTGCAAGCACAGGGTGAAGACAGTATGGGTGTTGCAACATTTCAGCGTTTCCTGAGTGCCTATTCATCCTTCACGCCATTGCAACAGGCGCTTTGACTTCATACTGCAAGAGCAATACATGGACAGCTGCCTTCCTGTTGTAAAGTCAACACAGGAAGGGAGAGGAGCCCAGTGTGGATCCCACAGCCAGAAGGCAGTTTTATTCATTTAATTTCTACATATGTAGACTACGATCAGCACCATAGCAACTATCTGAGCCACTTGAATGAGATAGCAACACTTGTTATTTATACAGCACTCTTTATTGGAAAATTAAAAAATGCCAGATACCAGTTGGGTAGGTAAACTGCATTCGTTTGTTGATACGGAGGTGCCATAAACCAGCTCTTTGTGTCACTGGGATATAGCTACACCACAGAGATTGTTTGGCGACAAGAAAGTAAAACAGAGATCCTAAGGAGTAAAAGAATAAACCAAGGGGATAAAAACCTACTAAAAGGATGAAGAACTGGTCTGTGTGCAGAGCCAGGCTGAAACTTGGCAGCTTTATAAACCAGTTAACACAGAAATAAAGGAAAAGTCCAAACAACAGGAAGAAACCTGGAACAAATAAACCCACAAACTCACAAATGTTACAAACTGACATTAAAAGATCAAAAAAACCTCTTTTGAATTCATTGTGTCCCTGTAGTTTATTTCACTGCATACTTCTGGGAAGATTCTGTATCTGAAGAAGTTATATGAAGTATATTCATGGAGCAATACAAATGGAAATATTTCTCACTTGAAAGAATAAGACATGAATTTGTGTCTGTGTTATTAGCTGGTTTTCCTCTGAATCATCTTGAACTTCTAGTCAGCCAGCAAAGTTAAAATAAATTATTTCATCATGCTGCAGAATATTTCCCAACTGTGTAATTCTTTCCTTTCAGAACGCAGGTAGTGAGCAGATGGTGGTTCTGTGTCAGCATTTCCCCAGTAACTCTCAGCTTTTTCAACATTTCTATTTTGACTAAAGGGATGTAATTACTTGTATAAATAAAAAGTAGCATTTATATGTATACTGACTCCACACAGTCCTGGTTCATGCCAAAAAAAGGCATGCTCTGCATCTGAGGCAAAATGTAGACTTGTATCATCTCTGATATTTAATGGTAACACTTGCAACTTCTAATTTCAGGCTTAATCAGTTTTATGACATCCAACTTTGCAGAACAGAGCCAGTATGAACGCAACAGAGAAGCATTTTAGCATGTGAACGTCATCATTTCCTGGGCACACACGTGGCCACCATCAGTGCTTGCCCTACAGTAGCACACCCACCCCATGGCATATTCTGGCTAGCACAAATGATCTGGGAGGGGAAAGGGTACATGCCAGATCACCTCTTCCCTCATGGCTGCATGATCTGACAGACCTCCCTGAGGTGACCGAAGCCAGAAGCTTCTCGAGTGCATTCTTAGCCAAAGTCTCCAACTGAGTTAGCCAACCTGAGGTAAAAATCCTGTCCAAGATAAGGTAACTTGTGGTGCTCACCTTAGCGACCAAGAAAACAAGTTAGTCAGCTAAAATACATCCCTTCTTCATTTAAACCTTTCCAAATGAGATGGGTTTTGTCTTTATATGGGAGGGTAGGGAGAGCCTCCTTAGAAACTCAAAACAAACAGCTAATAAAACCATCGTGGTTTATGACTGAGACTGTCATCCTCTGTAGCTGGGATGGATCTGACTGGCTTTACGATGGTCATCCATATCACAGTGGATGTCAGCTAACTGCAGTTTTGAGGCCCAACAAATGACAAACAAAGTTTGCTGTATCAGCCAATTAACAGCATCAGAATTTATTTAGGAAGGAAGCTGAAAGTGCAAATAAGGCCAGCGACTAAACCTTTGCAGCTATTACATTTAATAAGGTACTGTGTGTTATTTACAGAAAACATTACACAATTCCTACACACATAAAATGCACACAAAGTATAAAGACAAAAGCTCTACTCCCATAACATGCTAAATAAAATAAATAAAACTGAATTATTTTGGCACAATAAATATTCTAGAACCTAACGAATTAACCTTTACTTATTTACAGTCTATTGAAAGTGCAAAACAATTGGCTGAAAATTAAGGTAGTTGTAAATGCTTAAGACCAGAAAATGTGTTAACCAGCCACAATTAATTACAGCTGAAGTTTAAAAGTTTTAGTATCCAGGATGTTATTCTCTTGAAATCCTTTTGTGTGTATTGTGCTCTTTTTGAACCAGTTCTTTGCTACCTTTATGCTCTGGATTTTGACACCCTTACCATTACAATGGAATCTTGTAAAAACCTGACTGGTAGTTTACAGAAAGAAGTGAAATGTCAAGGGAGATTGAGCTATTTATCATTCAAAAGACTGCCAGTCCTGGTAGCTTTCTGAAATGGTCACGCTGCTGGCAGTAGCAGGCAAGGGGATTAAGATTTAGACATTTTTCCTAGTATCTGTTGTATTTCAGATGGAGATATTTGTAAGCCTTTTCTGAATGGAACTCTACCCTAAACATTCTTTCATCAGATGCTTACATGCATCTTCAACTGAGATGGACAGTAGCTGGCTAAGCTAACCTGATCATCAGTTTTGGTCCTGACTTTGAGAAGAGAGGACAAAATGGCCATTTTTGATGAGGGAGAAAACCACTGTCTGCTTTAGAAGTGTTAGAAGCTTTTTGTGCATTTTTCTCTGTCTGTTCTACTGCATCTTTTGCCTTTTGCCATCTGTCTGGGAGATCATTTACAACACTTGAAGATGAATTAATGGCACACAAGATGGCCACCCATACAGCTAGAGTGCACAAATCCTTCCTCAGGCAAAGTTCTCTGACAGGCTGGTACATTGTGCGTTGCCTAAGACCTTAGAATATGTTTTCGCTTGTTTTTGTAGTGGCAGTGCGGCAGCAGAGAAAGTGAAGTTCTTAACAAGTGACCTTGACAGGATAAAAGATCATTTCTCATCACTGATTGCTTCAGATGTTTATGTTCGACGCGGTTCTAGTCGGTGAGACATCTGTGATAAAGTTCTCTGGTTGTCAATCACATTTAATTGCCGCACATAGCTCCGAACATCCTGATGGTTCTTATTAGCTAGGGCTGCGTCGGGATCTGGTGAGAGAGAAATGATGTAGGATTGATACATTTTAAGCGAACAAATGCCTGAGCTGTCACAGGATACGCCAGGTCCTGGTGAGCTACAACAAAAACATTTTGAAATCGCTGTTTCGGAAACCTTTCCTCCATACCTCATTGTCTTTCTGGTCACTACCCTCACAAATGAACTTTTTCTTTCAGAGATCCTTGGCTACCTTTGCTCGGTTTGATGGCCCTTGGTTACAGTTTGATGTAGCACCTTACCAGTCAATAGCTATAAATTATACAGCCAACTAGTGTGATTTAAAGCTTTTCTACTAGCAGCTTTCACCCAGATTCAAAACTAGGTAATTGATTTAAGCTTCTTTCCATGAAATATTTCTAGCTCAGTGTTAACTGTTTGTAACACTGTAGTATTTAGTGGCTGCCCCACTCAAGCCTCAGTGTTCACTATCAGTTTAAATTACTTAACCTGTTTACACTGCTTAACCTGTTTACCAGGCTGGGTTCATGCCTCAGCAATTTACGTTACTTAACTTAAATGAAAACTAAAATGAAACAACTATGAAATATCACTGAGTTAAAATCTGAGTATCTTCAACCTCACAGTGAACAGCTTACATTTTAATTAAATATTACCTCTATTAATTACCTACAGGTATTAATTACCTATAATTAAATATTACCTATATTAATTAAATATAGGTAACTTCTCTTAAAGAAATAGTGAAGCATCTACTTTAGATACCCAGGCATATATCTAAGACTCATGGGACTTAGATGCAGTACAGCACTGGTCAGGCCACACCTTGAGTACTGTGTCCAGTTCTGGGCTCCTCAACTCAAGAGAGATGTTGAGATACTGGAACGTGTCCAGAGAAGGGCAACAAGGCTGGTGAGAGGCCTGGAACACAGCCCTGTGAGGAGGGAGATGGGGGTGTTTAGCCTGGAGAAGAGGAGGCTCAGGGGGGACCTCATTGCTGTCTATGACTACCTGAGGGGAGGCTGTAGCCAGGTGGGGGTTGGTCTCTTCTGCCAGGCAACCAGCAACAGAACAAGGGGACACAGTCTCAAGTTGTGCTGGGGGAGGTCTAGGCTGGATGTTAGGAGGAAGTTCTTCCCAGATATAGTGATTGTCATTGGAATGGGCTGCCCAGGAAGGTGGTGGAGTCACCATTCCTGGAGGTGTTCAAGAAAAGCCTGGCTGAGGCACTTAGTGCCATGGTCTAGTTGATTGGACAGGGCTGGGTGCTAGGTTGGACTGGATAATCTTGGAGGTCTCTTCCATCCTGGTTGATTCTATGATTCTATAAACACACATTTTGCTGTATCATGTGTAGTGAAAATCCACTTCCACTTGTAAATACACAGAGGTCTCACAAGACCTTAATACATTACAATTAAAAGATATATAGCCAGAAAAAACTTGATGGTGGGAGGAAAAAAAAACCAAACCATCTCTCTTAATCTGATCTTTTAGAGGTAAATTTTGACCTATATGGAAAAAAACACTACTTTTATTAAAATCTTTTGTTTGCTATTATTGAGAAAAGCTGCTGTGTGAATGAAGTGCTGAGGAAATGCCAGTGTGACTGGAACTGACAGTGCACCTAAATGGGATGAGCCCCACAGAGCAAGCCTGTTTGATCACACAGCTCTGTCATCTCATGTGGCCGTAAGTTCTGGCAGTCACGCTGACAAATAGGTTTTAAGTTCCTCGCCTTATACAGTTATGTCACTTAAAACATCACATTTCCAGCCTGGTTTCCTACAAAAACAGTTTATCCAGACAAGTATCTTGCATGGTTCTGTGTGCTGCTATGTGCTAGCCTTACTTCAAGCACTTCTGAACCTAGAGGCTAATTTCAACCTATTCTAATTTGACAGCTGTGTAGAGACCTCACAGATACTTAGCTCCTTCATATGCCTGGAAAAGAGATAGAGGAGAAGGAGTTTATTAGAGGTTCCTGAAGGATATATCACCCTGTGAAACACTGGAGGCTCCAAACACAGAAGAATCATTGGAAACCAGGCTGTTGAATTCTGATACACACAGAATTAGTTGCAATTACTGTAGCTGACTGTGCAGATGTTGTAACACACTTACTGAAAGATTGGCTTCGGCAGAATTTCACCGTCCTGACAGTGTTGGCAATCATGCGCTGGAAAGAAAAGATGGGATGCAATCAGAGAACAAGCACTGTGTTCCATCATCATTTAAACCAAGCACCTAACTGTGCCTGAGTGTGTGCCTGAGCCTGCCAATAAAAGCAGTCACATGAATGAAAATGCAATGTTAATGCTGATACTCTTATACATAGGGTGTGATTTGCATTTACACAGGCTTTGAGTGAGCATGAGTGTAATTTACATGTGCTCAGAGAACACTCTCTTGCTTGGATGCTGTAAAGGGCCTTAGCTAAGAATGAAAAGGCTCTGGCAGGGGGCTTGGACTTGATGATCTCCTTGGGTCCCTTCCAGCCCCTAATATCCTGTGATCCTGTGAAAATCAGCCCCTTCAATGTTCATTTTTTTGGTACTGTCTTCCCAGATGAAAAAGTAAAAGGGGTATCATGTAGAACATTTTGGAGTATGTACACATTAATCTTAAGACTATTAGTTCCCATCAGCAAGGCCATTGCTAGAACATACTCAGCAGTTAAAAAGCTTTGACCTTTCAGTATGAATTTGAGCTTAAAATGCAGTCCTCCTGGAAAATGGCAGAGTAAAATGAGCGTGTGAGGGTCTATGTACATTGATTCCCTCTGGAAGTATGCTTGATTCACAGGTGAGAAAGTCACCTTTAGAACTGTGGTCCCGTTGGCAAGTTTCATCAGACTCCTTAGTGTTAGCTTGTACGAGTGTATCTAACCTAACACAAAGAGTGGATTCAGTTTTCATGGAAACTTCAGTTGGCAATTCACAAAAAAAAATCAGAAGTCACTTCAGTCCTTCCTGGCTGTGCTTGCTCTTCAGTAAATAATCCATCATTTCACTCACTTAGGTAAGAAAATATGTGCTCTGATAAAAGAGATGCTATCTCACAGCAGTTTTTAAGAACAGTAATGAAGCCAAAATGCAAAGCAAAACATTTTTGATTTAGCTATAGACTGCAAAAGTTAAACTGGCTTGTGTGATTAGCACCACACAGGCACTTGACCCATTTGTGGGGGGGCCAAAATTAGATTTTTCTGCATGATATTGAGGAAACTGAAATTTCATCATTAAAACTGAATTCCTTAGCTAGATAGTTCGATTCCACCACTAGTATAAGGATAACATTTGTTTCCATTTCTTTTGCTTCGATTAAGAGAAAGCAGAGGAGGGAAATGCTACTCCTAATCAAAGCCTAGCAGTTTAACATGGTCCAGCAACTACAGGGTAGCTATCTATTTTAGCCCAGCACGGCACACTCTCACCAGGTTGCTCCATACCTCCCTGAAATTTTGTGTGAGACTAATGAGCTAGTCATAAGCACTCACTCAATGGAATGAGATGTTTATTACTAGCAAACAGTAAAACTTAGGGCATAGGCTCCTCGGAATTCATACACGATTGTAAGTTGCTGGAGGTGTTGAAGAAAAGACTGGATGCAGCACTTAGTGCCATGGTCTAGCTGATTGGACAGGGCTGGGTGATAGTTTGGACTGGATGATCTTGGAGGTCTCTTCCTACCTGTTTGATTCTATAATTCTATGATTGGATAGGGCTGGGTGATAGGTTGGACTGGATGATCTTAGAGGTCTCTTCCATCCTGGTTGATTCTATGATTCTATGATAAATTGGATTGCCTTTTTCTGATTCAAGAAAACTAGAAACGTGTGCAGAGAAAATGTTCACATGGAAGTTTAACTGCCAGCTTGTTACAGTTTTTCTTCAAATAGAGGATTACCTCTAGTTAATGCCTGCAAATATTAACCTCTGTTTACTCTCTGTGCTAAAAAAGACCAGTATCAAAAAGCCATGCAAACGTAAATGTGCCTCTTCCTGCAATAGAATCAACTGCATACAATACAAGAAGCACTGCCTCTACCAGCATGCCATACATACACAACCATACCCTTTCAAATGTTACGCATCTGGAAGAGTGGCAGGAGGCCAGCACATTATCTTCTCATCCATTCCAAATGCAGGTTTCTAAATGTTATAAATATTCATATATGCCATAGAAAGCTACTAAGGGCTTTAGTCACACACTTCTTGCATAATCTTTATGTTCCAAAAATGAAAGAATGTTTGCCCTTTTTTTGCATAAGGATCAGAGTGTGAATTCCCTTTTGTTCATCTCCACAAAACCTGAAAACCAATATGCACAGACTCTCTAATCCTCATTTCACACCTGAAGGGTGAAGAGGCTTGACAAAAAGAAGCATCAGTGGCCAGCATCATGGCACTGTCATGGGCTGCTATTGAAAGTCAGCACTTTCAGAGCTCTCTCATGACTTCTGCTCCCTCTGCAGGTGCCATTTCCGAGACATGCTGCATACTGTGACATGGAAATGCTGCCATGGAAAGTGATCTTTGTTCAGGCTGTCCATCACATGATTTGAGAAATGGCACTGATAAAGTTCCCTAATAACTGCATCTTCCCCCTCTCTCCCTGTGAATATGAAATTCTGTACTGGCAGGATTATGCAGCTGAGGTTTAAAAAAAGCACAAATCAGTAAGTGGTCAAGGGAATGAATATTGTCTGTCCTTAGGGAGCACCATGCTCTGTACTCCTCACTTTCTCTTCTGGCAGGACATTATTCTAGGAAATAGCTTTTAACATTTTTTCTAAATATATAGCTATAAAAGCAGTGTCACTTGAATGTTACATAGTGCCATGTACTGTGATGCAGGTTGTAGGTTATTGTCCTGTATCTGCTAAATCATAGAGAGTTCATAGGAATATATATACTACTGACAGCTCTGGGGGCTCTCCTTCACCTGAAAAGAGAGTTAGTGATGGACCTAAATGACAAATGTTTATTCAACATCGTAAACAATTAGTTTGCTGTCCACTGTCATCTGTTTATCTTTCACCTACTTGCAGCTCTAAATGTGTCCTCAACCTGGCCAGCAGGACAAGGGAGGTTATTCTTCCTCTGTACTCAGCACTGGTCAGGCCACATCTTGAGTACTGTGTCCAGTTCTGGGCTCCTCAATTCAAGAGAGATGTTGAGATACTGGAATGTGTCCGGAGAAGGGCAATGAAGCTGGTGAGAGGCCTGGAACACAGCCCTGTGAGGAGGGAGCTGGGGGTGTTTAGCCTGGAGAAGAGGAGGCTAAGGGGTGACCTCATTGCTGTCTACAGCTACCTGAAGGGAGGCTGTAGCCAGGTGTGGGTTGGTCTCTCCTGCCAGGCAACCAGCAACAGAACAAGGGAGCACAGTCTCAAGTTGTGCTGGGGAAATCTAGGTTGGATGTTAGGAGGAAGTTGTTGCCAAAGGGAGTGATTTG
Organism: Tricholaema leucomelas; assembly: GCA_013400475.1. Lineage (NCBI taxonomy): Eukaryota > Metazoa > Chordata > Aves > Piciformes > Lybiidae > Tricholaema lacrymosa > Tricholaema leucomelas. The sequence goes on along the minus strand of WAAF01015783.1, from coordinate 229,665 downwards.
CCATTGGAATGGGCTGCCCAGGGAGGTGGTGGAGTCACCATCCCTGGAGGTGTTCAAGAGAAGCCTGGCTGAGGCACTTAGTGCCATGGTCTGGTTGATTGGGTAGGACTGGGTGCTAGGTTGGACTGGATGATCTTGGAGGTCTCTTCCATCCTGGTTGATTCTATGATTCTAAACTACAACTACAGTATTTAAAAACCCTTACAAGCCTATTCATCCCTTGTTCCTCTATGACAAGTCTGTCTTCAGTTGCTACATACACAAGTCTTCTAAAGCAACATTTAGAGCTAACATCTTCTGTCAACTCACAGTGGAGAAAAGATGCAGGTCATGGAGTATATGCCCAGTTTAGAAAGTACATCTGAGCAACATGATGGTGTAAACAACCTGTACTTTGTCTCCATCAGCTTCTTATAGTAAGATAAAGATCTTCAGTGCTACTATAAAATCATGCTTTGTTTGCCATTGAAGTCAAATCCTTTTACTAAAAGCTTGTACTAATACTAGTAATTTAGTTATTTTGTCTGCTTACTGAGAAAAGTATAAATAACATGTTCCAGGTTGGATTTTAAGGCCAAATGTTTGTTTCTTCCAGCCTTGATTCATGTAACAAATAGCATAATAAAAAGCACAAGTACAGTGCAACTACAAGAGCATGCCTATTTCTGGCACATTCAATATTGTTTGTTCCCATCTCATACAAACCAAATGGGTCTGCTTACAAACTTCCCTCTTTATACATAGCTGTGTCTCTACCACATGTGGTGCTCTCCTCCTGGGCTAGTTGTTCTTGCCCTCCCACTCATCAAAGCCACTTCCAAGTAAGTGGCATTCGTGGGGATCAGGAGATGGGGAAGGGGAAGATGGAGCAGGAAGTTACAAAGGCAGCAGCAGGTAAAGCTCAGCAATGCTCTGCAGTGATATCCTCCCATTACTGTCAGTGCTACAGTTCTGCCACTACATCTCTGAAAAAGCTGATTTATAGAAAGGTATAATAGGAAAAAAATGACTCAGTCCCTTTCCTTTTTAGCTTGACTTGCTATAAAACCCTAAGCTAATGCCATTTAAGACCAGCTGTCTGTTTTTTTCCCTTCATCTCTAGATATTTTTGTCAAAGTTGAAAAAAACTATCCAGAGTTTTCAAACATAAGAAATCTCTTACCAATTTTCTGTGAAAATAGAGCATTGTGGACAAGTGGAAGATTGTTTAAGTGTCCTCTTCTCCTGTCTCATTCAGGGAAAAGGCTGTAGTGCAAGTTCCTGTGTTATGACAAAAGCTGTTCCCTCAGAATTCCCCAGATGTGATGGAACCACACGTGCCTTAGCCACAAGGGAAGCTTTGAGTGGAGCTCAGGCAGCCATGAAACACAAACGTTTAGGAAACCAGGCCTTGCTATTCCTGGCACTTGGAGGACTGCTGGCTCAGACACTGTTTAAGCCTGTGTGTTTTAAGATGCATCACTTAATGTAAACAATAACAGAAATATCAGAAAACATAAAAGACTGAAAGGAAGATGTTTCAGCTGAAGAGATGCCAGTAGATCAAACTTCTACTTTTGGCTGCCAGCTACAAGAATAAAGTTGTCAGCAGCACATCAGCTGTCGGGATCAGAGCTCTGTGGTGAGAATGCAGTCACAATGCCAGATGCTGTTCTCAGTTTCATTACTGTGCTTACACAAGAGTGAGAGGGATCCACCTCCAGTGGCAAGTGACCAGATATTTTTATTCAGAAAGCATCAAAATTAGGATGGATCATGGGAAATAATTTTCCAAAGAAAGAAAAAGTTCTAGGCAGATTAGTAAGAGTGGCTCCTAGCAATATTCAGAGGTGCCTCCATCTGCTCATGGCAGAACATCATCCAGCATGTCAAACAGGCAGAAATACCAAATGGCAGGACAGTATTCCTGTGAGGAAATCCGGTTTCTGCTTTTCTCCTAAACCTGGCAGAAAAACATGACCAAACCAACTTGAGTTTATACTTATGTAAAAGAGAGCTGAATTTATCTGTGTGTTATCTGGCTGAGTAGTCTTGTCTTCACTAGTTAGTATCTGGCAATTATGTGTGGATATGACAGTTGTAAGCTTAATGTAAGCAGGTGGTAGCAACTGAGGTTTAACAGTAGGCTTTTCTTCTCTGCTTGACCTGATGACACATGCAAAAACCACTGCTAGGTCCACATAAGGATTTGAATGAATTACATGGGTGGAATTTGAATAGGTTTGCTTTGCTATGGGTTGAGAGAAGCAATAAAAACGTTGTAAGAGCATGCAGAATAGCCAGTGAAGAACATTAAAAGCACAAAAGATACACCTGTAGCAAGGCCTGGAGAAAAAGCAGACTAGAGGTTTAGAGTACTGACAAAGGACGTTTGCCTTTTTGTTGTGTGGAAGAACATGAGACATTATTTTGGTTCTTTAAAAAATACACTGCATCAAACATACATTAATTGATCTTCACTTTTCTCTCTTAAAGGGAATGGTCAAAGTTCAGATTACTGATCTAAATTGGTGATACTACATTCATGAGGTATAAAATTTTCCTTAAAACCTTTGGGTGCTACTACTAAGTTCATGTTGGAGATAACATACTTCTCAAGGTAAGGCAGTGTGCAAACTAGAGTGAAAAGGGCAGATCTTCAGGAGCCTAGATATAGATGAGTTTAAATTGCTATAAAATTCACTTTTGGCATTGGGAGTGCCAATCTGGTATGGAGGAGTGCAGAACGATTTCCAAATGACAAGCCTGGCCTGAACCTTCTGTCTATGGGCAAGTGCTCACAGGAGAGCTCCTGCCTCTTGTGATGGCTTTTACACATAACCAGGCATAAAGAAGAGCATGAGGCACACAGCTGTGAGGCCTGTGGATGTACAGGCTCTTCTGGCTCAGCAAGGTGTAGTTATGCCAAGTGAGGTGAACATAGAGCCAGCCATACAGCCATGGTCATATAGCTGCTGCCATCCATCGTACTTTGGGGTGCTCCAGCCAAGTCTGAGGTCCCATTGTATGCCCCCAAATATTTGCTATCTACACTAAAAAAGACTTACATTCTAATTAGAACAGTTAGTCCAGAAAAAAGTAATTTTCTGCAGGTTCTGCCTCTCCTTTGGAAGGAGATGGCAACAGAGGCTGTGTATGCAGTTACAGAGTATCATTATTGCAAAGTGAGGTCAGGCCCTTGTTTAGGCATTAGCACTACCATTTACTCACAAAAAAGTTTCAGCTTAGAAGAGTAGTTATTTTCACCCTAGGACAGAAGCAGTCCTGAAGTTCCAAACAAATCAAAGAGAAGAATTCACTCAGTGATAAACATTTTTCTGTGAAGTTTTCTAAAGACTGGAAGCCCTCCTGTCTTCCTCTCTGCAATATCAGTGCTCAGCAGGTAAGGCAAACTCCTTTATAGTGCAGTGGAAATAAACATGGATAGTTCTGGTTACTGTAGCACTAAAACCAAGCAGATGCAGGTGCCAGAGTAGATAGCCTCTAGCATGGCTACTGAATGGCACCTTACTGCAGAACAGTCAGTCAGGTTTGGCTTTGCAATGCAGCTGCTCATAACTGGGCTTGGCTAACACTGGTTCTCAGATGTAGGTGTCATGAACCACATTAATTAAAAATATGTCCTTAATAAAACAAGAAAACTGCTTCTCCCTGCTGAGAAACTCGAGTTTCAGTTGAGATTTCTGCCATGGGAAGTTGCCTGCCTGCAGTTTTTTGACAAGGGTATTTGAAATGATGAGAGCTTAGACGCAGGATTTAAAATAAATGAAATCTGAGCATAATCTAACCATTTATCATTTGATCCCCCTTTCCAGTATGAAAGCAGCCAAGTCACAGAAGTCTCCTTTCCCTTGTTAAAGGAAAGAAGAAAAGAAGATGTTGTGCACGTTCTGTGTTAAAGCTTCTTTCATTCTCTGAGGAGCAATGCAGAACTATCCCAGCCTGAGGCAGTTCGGTCCTGTTTAAAGAACAGCAGTTAAAATCACAGCTTGGTCCCAAACTGGCTGTTAAAAATTGTCTCTAACAGGTCTGCTTCCTGTCACTGCTTCTGCCTCTCCTAGGAAACATTTTGGCTCTGTATGGTTCAGTGGGTAGCTACTTCTCTATCTCTGAGGTTTTCCAGAAATACAGAGGTCTCAGGTACTGTGAGCAATGCCAACTATTTTTGCCGGCTCTTGGTCTTGCCTTCACTTTCTGTAGCCCTGGAAGTCGTTGTTGAGAATTTCACTTTTCAAGAGATGAATAGGGAGGTCTTTTAAGATACTCATTTCAAATATGTCCTACATACCATTTTTTCGAAGTTTACTAGCTTGTCAGTGAATGTCTTGTTTCCCTCGTGAGTAAAGGTCATGTCTGTCCAGAAAGAAAAGACACATACAAACCGATGAGTTGAACCATGGCCACACAAAACAGTAGAACATTTTACCTGTCCCTTAGAAATAATCAAAGCAGCTATACAAGTAAATGTAGTTTCTAATTTTCTGCATTTCTGAGACTAGTAAAATTAAGGTATGATACTAGGACGTACTACAGCAGAGTTCTTTTGTCTCTGTGTTATGCTTTTTACAGTGGAAAAAGATCATACCTCACACAGGTGGATTTTTGCTTGTTCTTGCTGCGACTCTTATTCTTCAAATACCAGACAAATACCTTTCAAGTTAATAATTCTGCTAAGAACAAAGTTTACCTTTTATAAGCAGTGGCATGAAGGGAATTATTGGAGGGTCCAGTTTAGCTACAGTTAGTCGGTAGGCCCTGTGGTTTCTTGATGGATCCTTAAGAAGAAAAAAGAGAAACCAAACAATTATTCTATGTATTGGGACACTTCATGCATCCATTTAGATGTGATGGCATTGATTAAAATCTTTATTTTCTCCTGTGGCTTTAAAGGTGGATCTGCAAACTAAGACAACTTTTATCATTCTCTCACACACCTTACATGATGAGAATGCAGCTTCTAAACAGAATTTTCATGCCAAATAGCAATTCTTCACAAAAGGAAACACACATTTTTCCTCTCTCCTTGCAGCTGCAGATACAGTTTTGCATAGATTTTAACACTAAAATGTATTGCCTGGAAAAATCCAGGTTGGAAAAGATAATTTCCCATATGTACTATTGGAAAACATGTGATAAAGCTTTTCTGAGCTCCCAGATTAATTTTGAGTGGTACTTAAGTCCTCTCAGAGTAGGTTCCTAAGAGTATAATTTATTAGTCATACATACTTGTTTTAGCAGCTCTAAAATGGGATCATAAACTTCTTAAAGTCAAACAAGGACATATAAAGTGTTCTGAATCAAGGAATTCAAATCAGCTACTCAGAAACTGAATTAGCTCAGATTGTGCATAGAATAAGGGATCTATTGCTATTCACCATTAAGCTTTCAAACTCCGCATAGATCTTCTTGAACTTGCTTGGAAGTTTCTGTTAATAAAAACAAAAATAGCAAACCTTAATTAAATCAAATTTGTGTGGCAATTTTACTATAAATGCTAGTTCTTTCTACAATGCCCTGTCAGGAAAGTGCTCTTTTTCTCCAGATATTTCTAACAATGTGGTAATCTAAAATACAACATGTCTCCTAGCAACCAGATTATAAATAGAGACGGGACCAGCCAGAAAACCTGGATCCTGATTTAAACCACAACTTCAGTTTACTCCTTTGGGATGTTTAGATTCAGGCTTTTGTTTAGCTCTCATCAGAATCACTGAATTCAGAATGTTAAGTGAAGGTTTGAGACACTGGTTTCAGGACATTCCTGATAACAGTCTATCTCAAAATATAATTTACACACAATCTGTGTAGGGGTGGCTTAATTACTCATACCTACGATGAACTGCCCTTGCAACATTCAAATCCATGCCTGGCCATTTCCAGGAGGGTTTGTGTTCATGTTGATATATCATCAGCTGTTGCTCAAATTCTTGACATGCCCAGCAGCCACGGGCCTTTACCACTTCCTAGGGTGTAAATTGAGCATAGAATCATAGAATCAAGCAGGTTGGAAGAGGCCTCCAAGATCATCCAGTCCAATCTATCACCCAGCCCTGTCCAATCAACTGGACCATGGCACTAAGTGCTCCACCCAGACTTTTCTGGAATGCCTCCAGGGATGGCACCTCCACCAGCTCCCTGGGCAGCCCATTCCAATGGCAAATCACTCCCTCTGGGAAGAACTTTCTCCTAACATCCAGCCTAGACCTCCCCTGGCACAACTTGAGATGAATAGTTTTTCAGTCCACAATACCAGTGAGTGGAATTAGATGGACTTCACTAAATATTCTCTTTCTCACATTATAAATAAGAATTATTGTTACTATAAAGGCTATAAGGTATTTTATAAATCAGTTTCATAGATCACAGTAATATTTTTTGTACACTCAGAACATGCCAGCTTTGTAGTTTTAGTCAGAAATGTCTTTGTATTTGCTGATTAAATCAGACTACTACAGGCAGCAGGTAACATTAAAAATTAATAAGAGACTTTATTGTGCAGAAATTATTTTTTGCAATACTTTCTACATTTGGAGTGTGTACCCTAGCAAGATATTTACACTCTGCCACAGCAAGGGCCTAATTTTTAATGATGTGTGTGAACAACTGTGTGCCTAGTTTGCATATGCATGCAGATTAGGTATTTGTGAAATAAGTGGTATAATTGGACATTTGCACCTGCAAATATCTAATCTGTGCATGCAACTAATGTAAATGCATAATATAGCAAAAATCAGTCTTGATATATTTGGGTTTAAGGTATTTTGTGTGTGTGTGTGTATATATATGGCTAAAAATCAAGCTGCATAGAGTCTCTTGATAAACTGATTGTTCTACAGAACCAGAGTGTCGTAACACTTCCCTGAACTCAGGTTCATACCCCACACATGCAAATGATCTGTGCCCTTTCATCTCAGACTCTGTGCCCATTTCAGATTGCTGTATGCAGTATATATATTCAATTCTCTCTTCATACTACTCCTCTACTGCCTCAGCATTTCCAGCTGTTCCTCTCAGTAGCCACAAATGAAGGGTCATTATTTGGAGAAATTGATCTGCAAATCTTTGCCTTTAGTCCTGACCATTTGCAACATGTACTTTTGAAAACTTGGCTGGTGTTTTCTCAGATGTGTTAGTCTGATCTCCTGCTTCAGAGCACCTTTTAAAGGTGTTCAAATTTTTGTCTCAGCTGCATCAGTGACCTCAGTCACGCTAACTGTTCTGAATTTCTAATGAACAAAATGCATGCACGTTCAAACCTGCACTGCTTCTGACAACCACCGTGTTCTTAGTGGTTATATGTGCTTACTACCACATCCTGATGGACACTGCACCCTTTTTATATACTCATATAGAAAAGAGCAAAGCCACAGAATAAGGTGGAAGCTCTGAGAATGAAGACCAAACTGAAAGTAATCAGGAGAATGCATATCAGAGAGAAAACCAGAATTGGTTATAACATAGCCATATTTTAATAGGGTAACAGAGTCTGTATGGAGATCAGAAAATAATATGTATAAACAGAGGATGGATTTTAGAGAAGTATCTATGGAGTGATCTCACTAAATGATCACTCAAGTCAAACAGAGGATGGGCTGATGTAAGAAGTTTACAGGCTAACTCACTCATCGTGTTGGGCAGCTGCACCAAGGGAGGTTTAGATTAGATACTAGGAAAGACTTCTTCACCAAAAGCATTTTTGGGCACTGGAACAGGCTGCCCACGGAAGTGATGGAGTCACCATCCCTGGAGGTCTTTAAAACAAATCTGGATAACGTGCTCAGGGACATGGTCTGACAGTTGTGTACAGGGAGATATTAGGTTGTAGTTGGATTTGAAGATCTTAAAACTCTTTTCCAGCCAGGCAATTCTATGATTCTATTCAACACATCTATGGCTATACTGACAGACTAATAAAAATTGTCAGCCTTAGCTAAAGTCTTCTGCCCAGGAGCTGAATTACTAGATCTAACTTTATCAATAATAAAGGCCCAAGTGATGTTTTTGCTAACTAAAAGCACAAATCTCAGCCAAACTTCTTGGAATTGGATTTTAGCTAAGACTTACCTCCCATGTTAATGAGAGACGGCTCACAGCAACATTACTCAGTCCCATAATGATAGCAAAAAAGGAATTCAGATTTTTGTATTCTTTACAGCTGAAACACAAAGGACCAGGTTTTAAGTTGCATGTATCAGGGCAGAAATATAAATGGCAACCTTAAGAAAGCTGGACTCAGTCATCTTGCATAGATATGACGGGGTTTGGGCAGCCCTGGTCAGCACACCTATGGCACACCACCAACTTGTGCGTAATTCACCATGCTCTGGAGGTTCCTTTGCCCTCTCTACTAAAATGTTCTTCTGCTTCCACTTCATTGGGTGCCAGCTTCTGCAAGGACATTATAGGAATCTCTGCAGTTCCTCCTCACCCAGAAACACAGTCCTAAAACTGGGATCAATTCAGTCCCAGGGAATACCAGGAACAGTGGAAAACAACTAGTTTACAACCTCATTTGCTGCAGAACTTGCTGACAGCTTCTGAAGAGATAGCAAATGCTGGATGCTGTCTCTGGACAACCTTCCTTACAGTTTACTGGGCTGCTGACTCCTTTTAGAGGGAGAAGGCAAGCTGCCTAGAGATACCTGTGTGCCAGTGACTTCTCACTCTGTATTATCTCTAACTGGCACTTGCAGGTTCTGGAATTTTGTAGGCTGTTTCAAGCAGAGAACTGCCATTTGTCACTAGTGTCATTAAAGAGGTCCTGGGCACTAGGAGTTCTAGGTCACCCTTCATCCCTAAGCTAAAGGAGAACTTTTGTTACCGAGCAGGAAAACATGTAACATGTAAACAAGTTTTAGGAAGATCCAATATATACAACATATGCAGCAGTAGACACAATGGGACAGGAACAGGCCCAGACAGCTGCTCAGCTGTGACTGCATCAGGTGGCTCATTGACTCCATGGGAAGAGAGAGAACAAAACCTGTATCTCCTACATCTGTGCCTCTCTAGGCTCCTGCAAATAATTGCTATTTTTCACAACTAGTTCCCCAATGTCTAGTTTCAAACCCTCAATTTCTGCTTCTTCTCTGTTTACCAAGAGAACTTTCACAAGATTCTAGCTATAGTTCTCAGATTTTTTTAATTCATCACTGAAGATCTTGGCTCTTCTGAAGTATTCTCATCTCCTGATGAAATTAGTACAATTATCACATCCTACTGCCTGACTGCTTAATTGCCACATCACCCTATTGTTATTCTGTTTTTCTCTGTCTGTCCATTTCACCAGACTCGATACATTGAGTGGTTAAGTCCTTTAGATCTGTCCCTCACTTGTGTCTGCACTGTGTGAAAGTTGAACGTTTTAAAAACGATCTCTCTCTTCTGACAGTCTGTCAGAGACTGCTGCCCCCTCAGATCTTTTGGCAGAGCTGCTCATAGAAAAGCTCCCACATCAGATTAGGGACAGTGAGCAAGGTTAGTGAAGACAAACTGAAATGTTAAAGCTACTCCACCTTGTTCTGACCAGAACAGGTCAAGGGAGTGCCTTGTTAGTGGATCTGAGGGGAGATAAGGATGAAAAGCAGCCAGGATAGGCTGCCAGTGATAACTTCTCCTCCAGGCACAACTAAATCCAGAATGAAGTATCTGTCCATCAGCCTGTGACACTGAGAATAAATTGGGGCATGGTAAAAATAATTAGTACCACACATCAGTAGTGCTGAAACACAGTAGGCAGCTGAAATGTATCTGACAAAGTCCCCGTTAAAATCCATCTAAATGTATGACATTCTACACCAAATATTCTGTAAATTCTACAGGCTCCACACTAAATCACTCAACTCCAGATAGAGGACCACTGTGAGGGAGGAGAACCAGTGCTGCACGGCTCCAGTGCCATCAGAAAATGGAGCCTCCAAAGCACCACAGAGTGCTCAAAGGAGAGGTCCCTCTCCCTCCCAAAAGACTGCATCAGGTTTGACGTGTGAGCACATGCACACACATAGGAACACAGCCTTTTCTTCAACACAAAGACGACTGTGGTTAAAGTCTCTTGGTACTTAGAGAAGCACATTCACCTTGGCATTTTCCCTGTAAGCACACACCACTCAAAACGTTTTTGGTGACATACAGGTGTGTGGAAAGCAGGATTTTCAAAACCTGAATTACAGTGTCTGAGTACAGTGATACAGCAGAAGGCTTCCACACAGCCTGTGTGTTTACCTGCAGAGAGGAAATACAAACAAACTGGATATGTGGACATCCCTAAGACTGTGCAAGTACAGTCTAGATGGCTTTGCTGATACAACTGATGTGGGAAGACCTCACTGCAGGAATAGGGATTCACTTCTCCACCTTGTTTGAAAGTTTGATCCTACAACGGCTGGAGAAAAGAGATGAATGTGGTAACCTCTACCTCCTTTGGCAGCCGAGTCAAAGGCAACAACAGCTCCTGGAACTGAAGCACATGTGCACAGCACTTGGCCTTGTGCTGGCCCACACAGACAGGGAGCACGTATCACATGCCAGGTGGGATGGCAGACACGAATTATGTGCCTTCTGCAATGGTGTTTGAGTCCCCAGTCACAGAGAGAGGAATTCTCAGCAACAGTTATCTTTGCGAATCAGGACGTGCAAGGCATCTCGTTACCACCAGTCATGCCTAAGATTTATAGTGCAGCACTGAGCTGTTCTCCCCAAATACTTTTTTCATGAGTCTAGTACTTCTAGGTAGGGTAAAGTTCTCATTAGGTCTCAAGGACCTGCACAAGGAAAACTTCCTTCCAGGCCTGGGCCTGCATCTTTTGATCCAATTCCTTGGCTTTTTCTCCCCTCTAACTTTGGTGCACTTTGTGTTTGTTTTACCTCATGCTGTAGCACCTGTTACCATGGTAGCACTGCACAGAGGGCAGCATCCTGGCAAAACTTCCCAGTGCCTTTCCAGCGGCTGCAATTAAATCTGGCTGCTCGCTTTGTGCAGAGGAAACCCTTCTGCTTCAAATTTCTCTGCTTTTAGGAGACAAAGAGGACCCAGCAGAGCAGACCTCTTTTAGCTATTTATTTTTAGCATTGTAGTGATACTAGAAACATGGAAGTAAACAGGAGGTTGTCAAGCTGTTGTAAATAGCATAGGATTAAAGCCGTGACACTGAGGCACTCACAGGCTAGGGCAGTTTATTAAGGAGATAGTTAACTGTAATTTTTAGGATACTCGATTTCAAGCATTTATGGAAATTACTGTTGTATCTTCATTTATAACATTTCAGCATTTTCCCATTTCATGTCTCTTGAGTTTAGGAAAGACCCTGAGACGCCTGTGTGTGGGTGCCACTGCCCTCTCCTGGACAGAGCCCGCCAGACTCTGGGTGGCTTGCTTCCCAGTTTTGCTCTGTGCAATGAGCTAATGGAATATGCAGGATATGTGTTTTTACAAACCGAAGAGGTAAATTCTGTCCTCCATTCTGAATATAAACCTCATCTTGCATGCCCAGTACTAGATTCTGAAAATCTTCTGCTTTGACCAACCATAATCTGACTGGAGGGCTCGAAGCAGATCCCTGAAAGAAGTCTGGTACTGGCAGAGCTGGCTAGAGTTTGCATGTGAACACTGATTTCAGTTGAGTCATTAACTGGGAAGAGAGTGGCATCACTGTTTTAAGAGTAATCTCTTCCCTCATACAACTACAATTAACAAAGCAAAAAAGTTAAAACTAATGGTTTAACTGCAATAACTTCTCTAGTGATAATGCCCAGTTGTAGACAAGCTGACTGCACACCTCACCAAACAGTTTAGACAGTGATGGATGCAACAAATACACCAAGAACTAGAAACGAATGAAGAAGGCAGCAGTGAAAGAAACCTGTAGCTATGCAGGGCAGGGACATGCTACTGCTCCCTCTCAAGTCAGTTACATCATTGCCCTTGATTTCAGCAATGAGGAGTCAAGGCTGACATCTTTGTTTTGAAGACTCCAAAGAGTTTAAGATTTAATATGCATAAAGTTATACAGACAGCAAAAATGTCCTCAGACCCAGAAGTTGCAAAAAAGGACTATTTGATAAACAAAAATAGTAGAAAAATGTCCCAAGCAGGCTGCAGGTAACACAAATCTCAACACAGAATCATAGAATCAGTCCGGGTTGGAAGGGACCACAAGGATGACCTAGTTCCAAACCCCCTACCCTAGATCAGGCTGGCTACAGCCCCATCCAGCCTGGCCTTAAACACCTCCAAGGACAGGGCCTCAACCACCTCCCTGGGCAACCCATTCCAGGCTCTCACCACTCTCATGCTGAACAACTTCCTACTCACGTCCAGCCTGAACCTCCCCATCTCCAGCTTTGCTCCATTCCCCCTAGTCCTGTCACTCCCTGATATCCTGAAAAGTCCCACCCCAGCTTTTTTGTAGGCCTCCTTTAGATAGTGAAAGGCCACAATAAGATCACATCTCCATCTCTTTCCTGTTCCCTCTTGGTTTTTCCCAGTTGTGGCAATTCTGAGAATGGTTTTTCGAACTGCATCAGAAATACTTCTGTTCTCAGGAGAATAAAGGCTGTTTTGATACAATTTTCTGGTTTGCATATTAAGAGTTACTAATGCATGCAAGGGTAAATGAAGGATTCTCCTAATGAATTGAAATATATTTACTCACAAATTTGTTATGAAAACATGGCTGTAAGAGATCACAGATTGAGGAGCAACAGAGATTAGGAGAGGAAACAGAAATATACACTGACAAGGTTTTATACAGCCCTATAGGGAAATGGACAGAATTAATATATACAGAATGCTTTAACCTTTACTCTGTGTGGCTATCTGAATGCAAAAAATAAAAATAACCAATTAAATCCACAGAACCTCATTCCCAGCTCACAGATGATGATTGGATACTTACTGGGCTGCTATCTTAATATACTTCTTTAACAGCTGAACACGCTTGCTGAGTTGAGAGCAAAGACAAATCTCAGTGACTACCCAGAACTGAATTTCATTAAATCTTCTTAAAAACAAGTCCAGATTTGCTGTGGTCTTTTTAAAATTGTGCCTTCCAAAAGTGTGATAGATCAGTTCCAACTAGGAAAAAAAAAACCAACAACAAACAGTGGAGATTTCTTGTTCTTTTTAGAACTTTCACGTTTGAACATGAGAAACATGCTCAGAAACATGCTCTGCAGTTTAGATTTACTGCTATACAGGTAACAAGGATTCAGGCTGCACATCCAGCAGACAATAGCTGAGGCATATTAAAACTACAAAATATGTGTAAGTAGCTTAATACTTTAAAACACACAAATGTAACTCGATAAGCAACACATGTTCAGGACAAGTTTAACCTTATATTTTGCATTCTACCTATAAAAAGAAGAATGCATTGTATTTCCAAAACTTGTTGGTGGCTTCACTGCCTTATTTTTTAAAATCAAACTTAAAGATAGTTCTGCAAACAATGCACAAACCTACAAGGTTCAACTAAATTTGCAGACAGATTCTTATGTGCTGAACAGTTAGATTCTCATACCTCATGCACACAGTTGAAGAGCTCCCAGTCATAAACTGTCATCTGATATGCTAAGTCTTTGGAGCTCATCAGTTCAAATGTTCCCACTGTTCCAGCAGATGGTCCTTCTTGTTCTGGTAATGGTGCCTGCAAATGAAAAAAATGTATTAAACTATTTGAGAAATGCTAAATTTCATGATTGGTGCTTTCCTTCCATAATGTTTCTGACTTTTTATTTTTCACTGTGACCACTTTCCTAAGGATTCTTCTAATAGTAAAACTGAAATTTGCTTTTAACCACAGGTTAACATTAGGAAATGAGAAGCCCTGTGCAAAATCAGTATTCACTACACACAAGATAGTCAGGAAAATCCTGAAAGTGCTTCAGTGGCACTGTAAGGAAATAAAACAGACTGTTCTCAGTGTGTTATTTTTAGCATAGTTCAAAAATTTGAAGCCAGAAATAAGTACTTTAATGCACATTGTGCTAACTAAAGCATGTCTTTGTTTAGGAGCATAAGTCTTTCTACAAAGCTTTTATCAGTTTCCTTTTTCACATACACAAATAACTAGGCCACAAAGCACAAGCCAAACACTTTTGCAGAGTATTGGTTCTAATCATGAGAATTATTACATCTGCCAGGCTTCAGTGGCAGATGCAAGAGCTTCTCGCAAGCCCTCGCAGCAGATTGAGGGACTGCAAGATCTTCTGATAATTTCTAAAATAAGAATCATAGTTTCTCTTTGGCAGTACAGGGATGCACTATTTGTGGCTGCAAGGCTCCTGGCCGGGCTACTTTAATGCATAACCTTATGAGAAAGAATCTTTTACATCATTCAGGTGTAAAATATTTTTACAAGACACTTCTGTAGTATCCAATAAATCAGATGTGATCTACAGATCTGCACACAACCAACTCTTTTATTAAGAAGAGATTTTAACCATGGCTTGAGATCAAGTCAGATTTGCAGTAGTCTGTTGTATATATCTGGGTGGTGTTTGAACCAGTAGCACTAAAATATTAAGAAACAATAAGGGATACTTCAAGTAAAGAGGATTGTCCATTGGAATGGGCTGCCCAGGGAGGTGGTGGAGTCACCATCCCTGGAGGTGTTTAGAAGGAGGCAGGATGGGGCACCTAGTGCCACGGTTTGCTTAATTAGAAGGGTTAGGTGATAGGATGGACTCGATGATCTTGAAGGTATTTTCCATCCTGGTTAATTCTCTGATTCTGTCTTGCAAATCTCAATGCACTGCAGCCGCAAAGCTTCCAGTGGAGCCAGGCTTTAATCGTGTTGTTTCCAGGAGAGGGCGATAGACTTCACTTGCAAGTTTCTCAGTGTCTCACAGGGTCTTTGTTAGGCATCACAGAGCAGTGAATTGTCAGCCTGCTCCTTTCTCAGTACAACCCCAGCACAGTCTACAGGGTTAACAGACCGTATTTACACACTGTGATATCAAAAATGATCTTACTAAATGAATCTCCTTTTATATAAGGATGATATATTGCCACTCAAAAGGGACTCACTGGATTAATACATCAAGTCCCTTCGTCAGTAATACACAGTATGTAGAAACATAGAATCAGTCAGGGTCAGAAGGGACCACAAGGATCATCTAGTTCCAATCCCCCTGCCATGGGCAGGGACACCCTACCCTAGAGCAGCCTGGCCACAGCCTCATCCAGCCTGGCCTTAAACACCTCCAAGGCATGGGGCCTCAACCACTTCCCTGGGCAACTCACTCCAGGCTCTCACCACTCTCATGGTAAAGAACTTCCTCCTCATGTCCAGCCTGAACCTACCCATCTCCAGCTTTGCTCCATTCCCCCATGTCCTGATAGCCTAAAAAGTCCCTCCCCAGCTTTTTTGTAGGCTCCCTTCAGATACTGGAAGGCCACAAGAAGGTCACCTGGGAGCCTCCTCTTCTCCAGACTGAACAGCCCCAACTCTTTCAGTCTGTCCTCACAGGAGAGGTGCTCCAGCCCTCTGATCATCCTCGTGGCCCTTCTCTGGACACGCTGAAGCATCTCCACACCCTTCTTGTAATGGGGGCTCCAGAACAGGATGCAGTACTCCAGGTGGGGTCTCACCAGAGCAGAGGGGGAGAATCACCTCCCTCGACCTGCTGGCCACACTTCTCCTGATGCAGCCCAGCATCTGGTTGGCCCTCTGGGCTGCCAGTGCACACTGCTGGCTCGTGTTGAGCTTCTCATCCACCAGCACCCCCCAGTCCCTCTCCTCAGGGCTGCTCTCCAGCCGCTCACTGCCCAGCCTGTATTTGTGCTTGGGATTGCCCTGATCCTGATGCAGGACACTGCACTTGGTCTTGTTGAACCTCATGAGGTTGGTTTGTGCCCACCTCTCCAGCCTGTAGGAGCTTTGTTTCTTTATGAGTTCTTGCTCTGCACTCTAGGAAAGAGCCTCTTTCAAATATGGTTATAGTACAAACTGATTAGAAGTTATTAAACTAAACCACAGGCCTTATTACCTTGAAAGCTCCATCTACAGTTTTCAAAAACGGTGCATATAAGCAAAGTATTATCTTTTATAAATCAGGACAGCCATCAAGCTTAGAACAGCCTCAAGATTCTTCTGAACTGCAACTGGCACAAACAGAAAATGTCTTTAAGACAGAGTATGAGTTACAAGTACAGCAGTTTGTGCAGAAAATCCTATTTGTAGAAATCTATGGAAAGAGAATTACCCTCTAGACTGAAAGAGGGCTTTTTTCCCCTACTTGGAAGCAAACCACAATGGGGCTGCTACCATAACAAACACATATTTTCCAAGGCTAGGAGAAGAAAAGCACTTAGATGTAAATTCATTTGGAAATTCATCTACTGAACAGAAGAACACACATGCAGAGGCAGCAGCCAGGAATTGGAATGTGAATGGATTAAACTAGAAGGGAGGTACGGTTGTAATGTTACTCAATTTGTTTATAGCTCTCTGGAAAAAAGCAGCTGATAAGGGCATATATTTGGTTACACAGAGATAAGAACCATCTTAAAGGTGCTGAGTGTTCCTCCCTGATTCCTGCCCAAGTCAGACCAGACGATGAAAACTAGCACATTGCAGCCCTGCATCTTAGAGCTCACAGGCTCACAGGATGTTAGGTGTTGGAAGGGACCCAAGGAGATCATCGAGTCCAACCCCCCTGCCAGAGCAGGACAATACTATCTAACACAGATCACAGAGGAATACATCCAGACAGGCCTTGAAAGTCTCCAGAGAAGGAGACCCTACAACCTCACTGGAAAGCCTATTTCAGTGCTCTGTGACCCTTACAGTAAAGAAGTTCCCCTTTGTGTTGAAGCGGAACCTCTTTTGCTGCAGTTCACACCCTTTGCTCCTTGTTCTATCCCAGGGAGCAAGGGAGCAGAGCCTGTCCCCCCCTCTCCTGGCCAGCCCTCAGATACTTAGAAACATTTATCAAATCCTCTCTAAGTCTTGCCTTCTCCAGACTAAAAAGCCCCAGGTCCCTCAGCCTCTCCTCATAAGCCATGCCCTCCTGTCCCCTAATCACCCTTGTAGCCCTCTGCTAGACCCTCTCCCTGTAGCATTTTGAGTACTTGATCCATGCTAAATAGTATGGGAAAAGAATCAGAAAGTCGTAACAATTTGCTGCCAAAGCTGTCTACACAGATAATGCAGAGCCACATAAAAGTACCCAGCATAGATGTACTGATGCAACACCCCTGCTTTAGAGCAGCATGCCCCATGACAGTATCTACTTGGCAGGATTAATTAACCTTAAGGGAACACCAGAATTTAATAAACTGAACAAGAGGTATCTCTGCATGGAACTATAGCATGCTGGATGTGCATTCCCTGGTTACTAAATTGAAAGCAGCAGCAAAGCATACATTTTACCATATCTATAAAAGAAATCAGGCATACATACTAAGTGGCTTGTTAAAAGCATACAGGAGGCCGAAACAAGGCTACGAGTAATAGAGTTCATGCTGACATGACTTGGCAATGACATTTGTTTTTAATGAAATAAAAGGAACAAAAAATACAGTCAAATCAAACTCTGTAAAAGCAGACCCCATGGAGACTGGTAGAATTACCATATAAACTGTAAGTACTTATGAACCATTCTACTTAAGAAAATCAGACTTTCTACCAGGAATATTTTCTGTGATTCTACTCAGAATCATCTGAGGTTTTGATACAGTATTTTGTAAGGCTGAGAAATAAAATATTTTAAAGAATTTACTGTTGGAATCAAGTCTCCAGAATGCCTTAATTGATAACATCTATCTTCAACTCTTCTTACACATGCTCACTGTGACACAGAGAACACTGCAATCAAGTGCTGTCATGTGAATCAGATGTATTTCTGCTCTAGTTTAGGAAATTGTAACATTACCTTGTTTTCATTTCAGGGCTCATCCCATAGCACTGTGACAAGCCCTTTGTTGTGAATGCTTCCACTAGCTTTTAGGTAAACCATTGATATTGTAAAAGGGGACAAGAGTTCAAATAAATGGAAGAGCTGAATCTCCTGAGAACTGCACACATACCAACGAATCGAACTGATCACGTGGGCAAGCAAACAGCCGTCCATTAACGCTGAGAGTTGTAAACACTGAAACATCATGAGGTTTGAGCACGACCTTTTCTGCAAAAATGAAACAGAAGATTATGTGTTTCATATATGTAGAACTTACAGCAGAACTGATCCAGCAGCTGCACAGATTACCCTTCTGGAAACAAATTTTTGCACGGTATGTTGTCCAGGATACAGATGACAACAAGGTCCTCTTTACTGAAGAAATGTGACAATCAGCTCAGCCCAAACCAGTCTCCTACAGAGCTGGCATACAAAACTAAAATCCCATCCCCAATATGTACAGACAGGTCAAGATGCCTGTGCTGCCATGTCTAGAAACTCCCTGCAAAAAATCAGCCATAATTAAGGACTTCATTAATTCTTCTCTGAGCTGTAAACATCTGGAGGACTCTTCTTAATGGAAATTGCCTTGGAAGACAGTAACTGCACAAAGAGGTGATGAAATGCAGCCATATTCAAATCTTGTCACAGCAGTTCTAGATATGCATATCACAGGTAAAGAAAAGATAATGAAATAACTAACAAAACAATCTGTTCCAGCATGCACTGTCTGTCAGCAAATCTGACAATAAAAAAATGCTGCAACTGCAAAAGGTGGAACAGCCTGGTGTTAGTTCTCAGGAACTGTGCTGGTTTGGGCAGGCACCACTTGAAAAAAATGCCTTCCAACACAGCTCTCATTAGCTCTGTGTGTGTCCATACAGTCATACCCAAGCAGAGCATTTCAGCAACACCAATTCTCCAGCACAATTCACCCTGCAGTTACTCTCTCATTTCCACAGCCTATAGTTGAGCGATGACTCCTGACCTTTTATGAGCACTAGGTTATGTGGCTTGACACAAAATTGTTCTGTAGTGGTTTGCATGGAAAGAGCAGCCAGAAAGGCAGTGACCACTACCAAAATGTCTGCAGTGCAGTTTTCTGCTATTGCTGATTTATATGTCTACCCTGACATTATCCATGCTTGCCTCTTATTTCTGTTGTTAAAACCCTTGCAAGTCTTATAGTGAAGGAAATTTGGGGTAGCTCTGCTTTGTAACATGCAAGTACAAAAGATTCTCCATTTTTCTCTTCCCCATGTGAGCTCCAGTCTGTGCCTAGTCAGGAAAAGGCTTACCTGTAACTAAGAACCTGTGTACCAGCCAAACGTGCACACTGATATAAAAGCCTTGACTTCCAGTTTCTCCCAACATTCTGCTTCATTGTTAAGTGAAAGATGTTTTAAGATGATGCAAATACAGTACCTCCTCCTGAACTCATCTTTACTATGATGAGGCCTTCTCCAGAGCCCAGCTTATCTGCTACTGCGCTGATTACTTCCTTCACGGAGGCCGACACTGGCACCCGGATAGTGGTATAGGTCTGGTCTATGCAGTACACCTTAAACAGAACTAAAGCAAAAAAAGATTGTGGTGGGTATGCCATCTGTAACAACCACGCAGATGTCACGGTAGAAATTACTTTTATTTCAGTAGCTACTCCTTATGAATGAAACAAATGAAACAACAATAAATCACTGCAGCTTTGATTGCTCCCCGTTCCTCAGATGTTCTACAATTTCTTATACAAAAATTCCTGATTTGCAAGGGCTTTTAGTAAACCATCAAGTGCTACTGTTTCATCATTGGATGGATTTCATATCTTTCCAACCAAGGTTGGAAGAGACCTCATAGATCATCAAGTCCAACCCGTTACCACAGAGCTCAAGGCTAGACCATGGCATCAAGTGTCACGTCCAATCCTGCCTTGAACAGCTCCAGGGACAGCGACTCCACCACCTCCCTGGGCAGCCCATTCCAGTAGCCAATGACTCTCTCAGTGAAGAACTTTCTCCACACCTCAAGCCTAAATTTCTCCTGGCGTAGCTTGAGGCTGTGTCCTCTTGTTCAGGTGCTGGCCACCTGAGAGAAGAGAGCAACCTCCTCCTGGCTACAACCACCCCTCAGGTAGTTGTAGACAGCAATAAGGTCTCCCCTGAGCCTCCTCTTCTCCAGGCTAAACAATCCCAGCTCCCTCAGCCTCTCCTCATAGGGCTTGTACTCGAGGCCTCTCACCAGCCTCGTTGCCCTTCTCTGGACACGTTCAAGCCCCTCAATGTCCCTCTTAAACTGGGGGGCCCAGAACTGGACACAGTACTCAAGGTGCGGTCATGGATACCAATCTAATATGGCACTTTGTTATATTCCAGACATGATGATATTTTAAATCAACACTTCTTTTCAAGAGTCAAGAAAACTGTCTGCAAACTCTCTTAATTATAGGAAAAATAATTTTCATATTTACAAAAATAGATCTGAAAATGGTTTTGTTATGATCAGAACTTAAATTGTTGCAACTTGTTTTTCACAAGTGGAAATCAAGAATGCTGTAGATGGTGAAGAATTATACCCTAAAAGTAAGAACACACTTGAGCGTACAGTACAAATTGTCTCACGGAATAATACATGAACCCAGGTCTCTGGATGCCTAGAAATCAATATGACAGTACATTAGCCTGAAAAACACAAGGCACAAAATGCCATGACTTTAAGACAGAAGTTAGCAAAATACTCCCTCAGCTCAGCTGTCAAGTCAAGCCAAGCAGCCTCTGAGGTTATAGCTGTCTATGAATTTTCAATGTTCAGTGTGCTGCCTGCCCTGAAAATTAAAAAAGTAGTTACTAGCTGTCCACATAGACAGCAGTAGTAGCAGACAAGTAGTACCTCTGTGGCAGCAGCAACTGTTTCTAGAAGAAACACTGATATGGACAAGAGAAGCTGCACAACTGGCAGGATGTCTCTTGTTCATATGCAGTTATTTTCAGCTTTTGAAATGTCTTTTCTGTTGGTTTGAGTTATGTCACCAGCTTTCTTAGCTATCCACCCTTGCATTTTGTTCCCTTATTAGAAAGGACTGGCCTTTAATATCAAACACTTCAAAGCAGTTTTCTCTGATGAAGTTGCAGCAAAACACTGTTGAGGGACTGGCCCTAGTAGTGGCAAATAAATCCTCAGATTTATGAGTTTTAAGGAGCATGTATTTTTGTGCACAATTCACAGATCTCATCAGCAGAGCTCAGGATTTTGCTCTCATAGCAATACTTTCACCTGCCTGAAGTAAGGACAATATGAAATGGCATTACAACTTAAAATGATATTCTGATACACTGCTGCATATGTTAACTTAATCTCTTCAGAGAATCAAACAACAGCAATAGCTCAAACCAGAAGATTTTATTTTCTAGGCTGTGTGCCACAGGAGAGAGTATCCACAGCATGATTATGTGCTCCACACATATCTTGCAACAGAACAGCTGTATGTGTTAGCTCCACTGCACTACCAAGGGAAGACATTCATCACTCACTGTTTAGTGCATTGCCATTACCTGCAAGGACATTGTACTGATTCTTACTGTGATGGTTTGGGTGTTACCTGCCCCACTTTGGAAATCACCCAGACTGGACTCAGAGGCTCTGGAAGTTTAATGAAGCTTTGTATTTACAGCTTAGCACAATATACAAGCACATAGTTACAATATATACAGAAATAGTATGTTAAAATAGTATGTTAAGTTAAAAGGTAATATAGAAACACAACAGCCCTGCCAGAAACCTGAGTCCCCAGGAGGGGCTCCTAACCACCCTTCCACCTTCTCCCACCCCTACCTTACCCCAGACGTTGCCTTGTGCCCAAGGAAGACTGGAGGGTTGGCCAGGGGGTTAGGAAGCAGGTGGATTAGTCACAAAAGTGGCAGGTTAGGTTAGAGAGAGAGATAAGCTAAGCCCACAGCCCAGGCAGCAACTGCCTTATCTATATTTATGTTCTTGTTCTTATACATCTCAGCAAGCCTATGAGTGAAGTAGACATCACCATTGTTTCCCTTGCACAGCCTGTAATCTAATTCTTCTCACCAAAACATTCTAGCTAGCTTCAAACTAGCACACTTACCCAGTTTGTTCATTCCCTACTTTAAAGTTTTTTTTTTTTTCACCTTCCTCTGAGAAAGCATAGTGTTTGATAGCACAACTAGAGAAAAAGACCAGGAGCACTCCAAATCAATGACGGAGAATGTTTGGCTAGGAAAAGCAAACAGGGTTTGTTTCAAGACAGGCTTCAAACTGTAGGTAGGTAAGTACTGTTGTTTATTTTTAGATCATTCTTTGAGATAAGAGAAATTTACTGCAACTTTCAGTGTCTCAGGAAAACTTGGCAAAGAAGAAACTCACCTTCATCACTGCCCCTGATAGGCTGGCGTTTCTGTGCTCTGTCGTCATTTGCATTGAACAGCTGCAGAAGAACTTTGTGCTGAAAATGAATCATCAGGATTCACATTAATGCAAAACCAAACATTATGGGGTAAACGTGAGCTACAACAGTTCTCTTATCAGTGGCAGGGAAAAGACTAGCAATGAAGAAGCTGACAATGTTAAAAAGCTATTTCTCAATGTGTTGTTTCAATATGGCCACAATTAGTAAAGAGAAGATGCTTATGGATTTGCTGTGCTAAAGCTTTTACTTTAGAAAATGGACAAATACTTTCTCTCACCTTCTTTTGTGGTGCTTTAGGTTCTTCAGAACTATAAAAAGGTAAAGCACATAATATATAATTAATATTGCCTGGAAGATTTTGTGTAGAAAATCACCTACAGATCATGGATTAGTTGTCAAACTACAGTATCAGCATACTCATGTTTGCATATATGAAGAGACCAGGTGATATTATAGTTGATCTATGACCAAGGCAAGGAAGATTACATACTAACTCCATATAAGCATGAAATAAGCATCCATCCAAAGAAGTTTCAATGGTGTGTACTTAGTTCCTTTTTTCCTTCTGTCAAGCTTTTAATGACAGTTTGATGTTTGTAACAACGATGCAGAGAGAGCCACAGACATTCATCCAAACAAGTCTGCATGCAAACATTCAGTCCTGTATGACTGAGTGCCATTCACAGAACTGACTTTTAATAGACACAAGCAATAACTGTTTTCATTTACTTATTGAGGGAAAAAAGTTAAGGAGAAGAAAGAAGTGAAAACTGTGCTTACACTTGCTTTACGATTCTCTCTAGCTCTGGAAGTTGCTCCTTTAGTGCTGCAATCATTCTAGTATCATCTGATACAGATACATAAAATTCCTGCAATTGACACAGAATCATCTTTAAATAAGCAATACTCAGGATAGAGGATTATGAGATGACATCTGATATCTTAGTGATTATAAAGAATGATAATCTACATAGAGGAACACATGCTGGGCTCAACCCTCTATTACTTCTACTTGTTTATCTCTGGCTGATTTAAAGCACGACTTACACATGCAGAAGGGAGGCCTGACAAGGCTCCTTAGCTCTCTGTATACCCACTGACTGCTTGTGCAAAAACTGCATTTTCAGATTACCAAGCATAAAGACTATAAAATTCACAAGATAGTTTTTTTACCCACTGCTGCTGTAGTCCTCACTGAGTTGTTAACACTTGGCTACCCCAACCTGCTACCCTACTCAAACCTCTTCCTGGCACACCTACATAAAAGTGACCCAAAGAAGGGTCTATATAATTGTTCTCTAATTTTATCTTCCGGACATTATGTCTGTCTCCAAAGCTTGTCTATTATGAAAAGCTTTCCCAGGTGGACTTGCTGTATGTCCATCATATTTAAGACCCCTCTCTACTCCTCTGGCTAACTCTTGTCTTTGATTCAGTTTTTTGGGGTAAGAGCTTCCATTCAGGCATTAACAAATAGGAACGTGCTCAATAAACACACTATGTACTAATAATGGCAATCACAATGGCTTAACATGACACTGTCAGTGCACATCTTAGAAATATGATATGGCACATACCACAACAACCTTCCAAACAGTGTCTGAGGAATTAAATGATTGTAAGGGATCAGAAGGATTCTGAAGACAAAGATCTTAAGTTCTAATAGCTTCAGTGTGCTGTTTTCATTCAAATGGAAAGGGTTTTGGTTTTGTAGAGTGAGAACCCTCCAGCTCCTCCCTGGCACACTCGGGTGGATATAAACAACCTTCCAGATGAACCTGCAGAGCCTCTGAACTATTCACAAGAAGACATTAAAAAAAGTGAATTCCTCTATTGCTATGAAGCAGTCTACCCGTGCCTTGTTTTGAAATGGGTCTGCAACTCCAGCAGCTATTTTCAGAGGTCCAGAGGCTGGCAATATTTCGAGCACTGCTGTGGTGTCTGCAGCTAAACCCAAGAAAACAGTTATGAGTTTGCACTTTGAAATGACCTGCTTCTCTTCAGCTCATAACAGATTCCTACAGACGGAGAACAGGTTTTCCGCGTATAGCTACTTTTCAGTGTGACGATACAACAACTCCTTTGTACCTCCAAAAAGGCCATTGCTGCTTCATCTTCTTGCAGTAAATCTCCATATAAAGCAGCCCACTGCAGAACCAATCGAATCACTCGCCTTTTATTGTTGAGGGCATAATCCATTTTCTCCTGCTCTGTACCCTGGGAAGGCTGGGCATGGTAGGTGCCACGGTGTCAAGGAAAATGCTCAGTAATTGAAAATATCAAAACCAGTAACAATTCACAAACAGCTGACTTCCAAGAAACCATCTTCAGGGTGCTCAGATACAACCTTCTAAGATATACTTTTGATTTCGGACTGCCACAAGCATAAAGACTTGTGACACTTTCACATTCATACTAGAAAGTAAAAAGATGATGAATTCTCTAAAGAGCATAGGAATATCACAATTTGTAGAGATGGCTGCTGTAGGAGAGCAGACTAGAAATTACACTTGGAACAATACAGAAGAAGCTTAACTGTAGAGATTGAAGTAGTTTATATCTCTCCTTGTTATTCTTTGGAGACAGTTGGAGAGGGGAAAAAAAAAGCCCAAATTAGCTTACTTTGTGTTTATTAACAATTCCAGTCTTCTACTGGAATGAATGACCAGTGCTATTTCCTTTATTTTCAGAAATGACTGTAACCCAAGGTGAACTTCAGTCCCATTATGGTTAGGGGACACAGAAGTTTACAACCTGGACTGACTATAGAGACATGGGTTACAATAATAAATTCTGTAGTAGCCTCACTTTATCACAGTATCACAGTATCACAGTATCACCAAGGTTGGAAGAGACCTCACAGATCATCAAGTCCAACCCTTTACCACAGAGCTCAAGGCTAGACCATGGCACCAAGTGCCACGTCCAACCTTGTCTTGAACAGCCCCAGGGACAGCGACTCCACCACCTCCCCGGGCAGCCCATTCCAGTGTCCAATGACTCTCTCAGTGAAGAACTCTCTCCTCACTTCGAGCCTAAACTTCCCCCAGCGCAGCCTGAGGCTGTGCCCTCTCGTTCTGGCGCTGGCCACCCGAGAGAAGAGAGCAACCTCCTCCTGGCTACAACCACCCCTCAGGTAGTTGTAGACAGCAATAAGGTCTCCCTTGAGCCTCCTCTTCTCCAGGCTAAACAATCCCAGCTCCCTCAGCCTCTCCTCGTAGGGCTTGTGCTCGAGGCCTCTCACCAGCCTCGTCGCCCTTCTCTGGATACGCTCAAGCATCTCAATGTCCCTTCTAAACTGGGGGGCCCAGAACTGAACACAGTACTCAAGGTGTGGTCTAACCAGTGCAGAGTACAGGGGCAGAATGACCTCCCTGCTCCTGCTGACCACACCATTCCTGATGCAGGCCAGGATGCCATTGGCTCTCTTGGCCACCTGGGCACACTGCTGGCTCATGTTCAGGCGGGTATCAATCAGCACCCCCAGATCCCTCTCTGTCTGGCTGCACTCCAGCCACTCTGACCCCAGCCTGTATCTCTGCATGGGGTTGTTGTGGCCAAAGTGCAGCACCCTGCATTTGGAGCTATTGAATGCCATCCCAATGCATATGAGGAAATCAGAAATTTCCACTCTATCAAATAAAGCATATTTGGGACACAATAATTTGTGTTACTTATTTTGTGATATACGGTAACAAAAAATGGGAAAATTTCATTGACCTTTTTTGTGATGAAGTGCCAACATTGCAAAGACAAGCAAATAGCAAGGACAAATGCAACATTTACTGAAAGGAAGAAACCAAGAAATAAGTTAAGGCACAACAGGCAGTAAACTGAGGTAATTTCTGCCTTCAGCCTGTACAAAACCAAAGAAGGATCCCCATCAGATACAGAATATGACAATTTGTGTACCTAGTTCTCAGCAGTCAGAGGTTAGCACTATAAAGCACTGTCTCCCAAAAAACTGGTGGCTGAATGTAAAGAACAGAATGAGTGAAGTTACATCATCAGCTATTCTTCTCAGATAGCAAAATTCTGATTCTGTACTGTTATGAATAATACTATTCCCTATAAATATATATATATTTAAAATTACTATTCCCAATAGTGACAATAGTGACAGTCTCAAGTTGTGCTGGGGGAGGTATAGGCTGACTGTTAGAGGAAGTTCTTCACAGAGTGACTGGCATTGGAATGGGCTGCTCGAGGAGGTGGTGGAGTCACCGTCCCTGGAGGTGTTCAAGAAAAGCCTGGATGAGGCACTTAATGCCATGGTCTAGTTGACTGGCTAGGGCTGGGTGCTAGGTTGGCCTGGATGATCTTGGAGGTCTCTTCCAACCTGGTTGATTCTATGATTTAACATTAAATACTGACACTCTTTCATTCACAGAAAAGTCCAGCATCCCTTCAGCTACTCTAACAAAATGTTAAAGGGAAAATTAAAATACCAATTAGAAAAATTATCCAAGATATTTCATTTTCAGCTTCTCATTTGGAAACATTCATCTAACAAATCCTAATGAAACCTAATGGGAAAAAATATCTATTAACTCACGTGTTCCAAATGCTCCTCCTGCCCAAAATCCCTGAGGAGATTTGACATATGGCCAGGGTTAGTGGGGCACTCAGCTGAGCCACAAACTTCTAGAAATCTGCATTTTAATTTCCTTGGATAGGTTTTAAACTACTAGAGAACTAAACATAATTGTCAGTACATTTATGGGAGTACATTAAGTCAAAGGGCTATAAGAAGTAAATAATATATTTTAAGCTATAATGACTCAGGGAGCAAGTTTCATGTTCTACTGAGTAATTTTTCTCATGCCACTTTTACTTTAAAACCACTAATTATTTCATGTATTTTTACTTTCTTATTAACTGACTCACCACAGGCACTGGTAATTTGTCTGTATTTTTACTGCTCATTTGTATTAATTGCCCTTTTATTAACATTATCACAAGGAAAGTCAATGAAGAATTCTCTCATTTTTATGGGACCCACAGGCTACAGCTTTGCTGTGGACTGTAATCAGAAGTAAAATATCCAGTATACTTGCAATAGGTGTCAGAGAATTGTAAAATATTTACCAACACCAGCATGGTTAGAGTTCAGTACACACACATCTTTCTAATTATGTCTAGCTTATTAGGAAATGTAAGTGGTTCTGAACTCTGTTCTACCCTGCATGTCTACCACTACCTGAAGGGAGGCTGTAGCCAGGTGGGAGTCTGCCTCTTCTGCCAGGCAACCAGCAACAGAACAAGGGGACACAGTCTGGGGGAGGTATAGGCTGGATGTTAGGAGGAAGTTCTTCCTAGAGAGAGTGATTTGCCATTGGAATGGGCTGCCCAGGGCAGTGGTGGAGTCGCTGTCCCTGGAGGTGTTCAAGAAAAAGCCTGGATGAGGCACTTAATGCCATGGTCTAGTTGATTGGACAAGGCTGGGTGATAGCTTGGACCAGATGATCTCGGAAGTCTCTTCCAACCTGGTTGATTCTATGATTCTATGATAAAGAGCTGTGCAAAATCAACACCCATTGCTACAGTAGAAGGCAAACTGTTTTGCTGGCATGATGGTAAAGGAGATTCCCAAAACATTCATACAGAAACATGCTGGAGGAAGACTATCAGCTACAGAGAGCAGGAGTTTATATTTTGCATTTATGGATTCACAGACTGCATATAAGTGACAGCAGTCCTTCGCAGATGCACACCTACACCCATGCCCACACACTTTCACTGTTCCAAGTAGCACTTTTAGAGGTGCTGATCTATTTCAAGTTTTCTCTAGGGCTTTGTCCTGCATTCCTCTGACAAGATGTAGCTCTGATAATTTGTCCATTTCTATCTCTGTGAAGAAGAAAGGGAAATAGTGGCCTTGGTCCAACATACAGGACTGATGCCTTCATCCAGGACAGGGAAGCATACTCTTTGCTTCCCTATAAATATTGCAGGATGTGTTAATATTGCAGGATCTAAGAGTAGTGTGCCAAGGGACAGCACAGTTTAAGGGCTGAATCCACAGCAAGCAATAATGTGACCTAGCCAAAGTGGTGCCTCTGTCCATTTCTCTCAGGATTAAAGAACTTACAGATGACAAAACACTGGCAGAAAAGAACTGAAAATCCAAATTATGTGTACCCTGTACTATGCTTGAAAGCACTCCAGTGGTCTAGCTCTATTCATATTTGCATGCTGCCAAACAAAATAGTATTTTAAGTGGGTGTAGGAAAATAGACTTCTATCGATTTAAAGCTGGAGCAAAAGACAGTGTCTGACTGAATCACCTTTCTTCTTTCTTGTTTTTAATTTCCTCCCTAAGCCAAACTAACTTGTCCTTAGCCTCACAGCACTGGCAAACAGTTTTGTAGAGTGATCTGCTTAGAAAAGATGAGCTTTGTTAGTAACCTTTCATTCTAACGATGAATTTCAATAGTACAATCAACAGAGCACAGTTTGATTTTTCGTATTCAGAATGAACAAATAAATAATAATTCAGCTCTATGAAAAGCTGACACTAAAGCAGTAGGATACCATTTACTCTCAGCCCTCCTCCTCCTCTTCCATGAGGAGGCTAAGAATTAGCACAATGCCTGTCATGACCCACTTAAGACCGTGGTCTTAGCTTCCTCTCCAGATTTCATGGCAAGTAAATACATATACATAAGTCGCACTATCACTTCGATCTTCAGAAAAGCTTTCCCCCTATAACTACTGAGGTACATTTGCTTGTGCATCTTACTTTCCCAGTTATGGGATAACTAAGGATAGATGAGCCTGCCCTGGAAGGCTAGTAGGCCGATTAGATGTTCTGGCGTGCCCCACCCTTCTGCTGATGGGGGAAGCAAGGTGGAGAGGAAAACAAAGGCTTGGGCCATTATGTTCCCTCGCAAAGTGATAAACAGGTACCCACAGGTGTTTAGGTACTTGGTGTCTTGCTCAAATAAAGGTGGGCAAGCCCTGGTTTCACCTAATATGGCCAGTTCTCCAAATGCCATTTTGATTGGTGAATCTCTGTGGCCAGAGGAGCCACTGCACTCAAGCAAATAATATAAATGGAGCTAAGCTGCAAGCAGTTGTGCTGCTTCTACCTTGCTGCCTCTGCCTCACCGCTCTTGGACAACATGTTCTGCTCTGCCTTGTGCTTCACACCAGCTTAGCCCTGATGTTTTGGGCTTGAACTACCTGGAAACTTAAGTGCCTCAAGTCTCCCAGGAGAAGGCATTTAAGTGCCTCACAATGTGGCAAGAAGTGCCGCCGACATCTTGCTCTTTGCACATCTGCAAGAGATCCTGCCTGCACCTCTGCAAACCTCCATGCCAAGAGGAACCAGGATCAAGTCAGAGATCATCTGCCTCTTTCCCAGCACCCTGGGAAGATCTAGAAGCCTCTCCATGGCCAAACAGTTCCAACGCTGCCACAAAGGAGCCAGGGACTATCTTGACATTTCTACTCCACCGCAGTGAGAAGCACAGACTTTCCCTAGGGCTGCAGGCAGTAAGTGAAGCAAAACCATTTTGTGGCTAAACTTTTCCAAATTTTCTGATTATCCTAAATGAATGAATTGCCCATAAGCATCCTTGTGAAGGCTTTCCTGGCTGAATTAGAACCCAAATTTAACTAATAAGTATGTAATTGTGGGCAGGGATTTCTGGAAATAAAACTAACTACATATTTTACAATTCCTGCCTCGATAATTGCCCCAACCAAATAATTCCCAAATGGACTAATTGAATAATACAAGGTAGATAAGCTAGAAAAAAACCAGAACCACACACACAAAAAAAAAACACATTAAAAGTGCTGCTCTTTTCTTCCCCTCTCAAAGCTGTCAGCAATGGCATTTTGTAATAGTTTTGTATCCAAAACCATGTAGTTTCAGAAAATGTCTTTGTTTCAGGTGTACAAACAATTTTCTGCAGATCAGTTTTATGAGTCCAAAGGTTTTCAAAACCATTACTGTCTTTGCTAGGAGTAACACAAATGGATTCTCAAGCTTGCCAGACAAGGACATGATGCTCTATTTTGTGATGTCAAGGTGTTAGCTTTCCAAGATGTCACTCAGCCTGCTGAGCTTCAAGGAAAGCACACTTTCACATCAATCTGATTCTAGAAAAATAAATAAGGAATTGAAGTTATTATGCCCCTGTCAGAAGTCTATAAACCAGAAAACACTGTATGTTTATTTAAAGCTCCCAGTCACTAGAGTTTCAGGTCACTGTACACAAGAAAAACTCTCAGTGCCCAACATCTCCCCAAACTGAATGACCTGCCAGTAACTGACTGATGGGTATTTCACAGACTTTTCCTGTAAAACATGCAGACACTGTGAGGATCACCTCTAGCTCTTGGTGCAAGCTCTCATCTCCTTGGCATTTATATGTAATTCAAGTTTCTTGCAGTTGCTTACATTTCCTACAGACTATTATTACAGATGATTTTTATTTTTATTCATAACTATTCTGACAGCACCTAGGAACTACTTCTATGTCTTCCAAGACTATTATAGTTCTACTAGTTTAGGAACTCTTTCTTGAGGCAATTTGCAGCTAGTAATCTATAAAGCGGACCATTGGAATCACCAAAATATAACAATCTTAGTTAAAATCTAAATGCTGTAGTTTAGCTAAAACTAAGACAGGCAGAAAAGACACAGGAAGGGTAATCCAACTTTTAGGTAATTTCACTTATGTGTAATTTCTCCTATCTGGTGGAAGGACAGGACATTTCTTCCAGTTTTCATGCTCTGGGGCTGCGTCATGGGTGTATATACTATCCATTTCAGAAACACTGAGCTACAGTCAGACAGCTGAGAACCTACCCACATGGCACAGCCTCCATGAAATATGATGTACTTCTTCAGAAAGAGAAGCTTCGGTCTCAACGCTGACAGGGATACCTGTCAAAGGGATGTAACTTCTCCCTTACAAAAGGATATTGTGCCATCAAGGCTGGGCAGAGCTGACTATTTGGCATAAAAACACAGTGCATCATAATAAAATCATTTAAAATAGAATCTGTGAAAAGAGACAAAAAGACCAAACAAACAGTCAATTAAGCCCTGCAAACAGCTTGGGGATCATGGAGACAAGTTGTTTCTCAACTAAAATAACTCATTAGCCCTTTGCAGATAACAAATGAGGTTTTTTGCACTTTGTAGGTGTTAAGTATGAAAATGGAGAATGGGCAAACAGAGATGAAATGTGAAGTTTTATTATCACCTGCAAGAATTTCATCACACCTAAGTTAACAGGCATTTGTCTGTGTCAAAGGGAAATTTGGCGGAGAGAAAAAGCCAACAACCCATCTGTGCAGGGATCTTAGCAGAAGAAAAATCAGGCCTGCTACATCCAGGTACCTAAGAAGTGCTGCTCTAATTGTCTTCAGGGGACTACAACAGCAGCTAGCACATTCAGTATACACTACACTGGGAAAGGCACAAAAATTAATTCTTTGCACTGAGTAGAAGGCCAAAATGGACAGCCAAATTTTTTGCTTTACTTTGATTTGAATGCATCACAGCTGCTACATTTAGATTAAAATGTATCTGAACAATAGGATCAACATTTTCTCTGGCAAAAAATAGCAAATTGTTTTTTCACTGAAAACAATCTCTGGTTGCACTGTTGTCAATTTCAGTTTGCCTTACCTTTGTATTTATGACAAGAAGGATTTAGAAAGCTTGGTTGCAGAAGCCAGAGTAAGTTTGGCAGTGAGAATAAACTTTACTTTTAAACTATGCAAGCCTTACATGCAATCACTGAGAAATGGTAAGACAATACCTTGCAAGAATACACTGCAACTTCTGATATAAGAGAAATATTTAGAAGCCCTCTTAGTAAGGGATGTCAAGAAAAACATGGTGAGACAACTGTGTAATGTAATATTACATCATGGCTTCCACTGTAATTCATATGTGAAACTACCTCTCAGTTGACAAAACTCACCTCTGGAAGAGTGGGAATTTTTCTATGCATAATATCCAGAGCAAAGAGGATTTTAACTGTTATTAAAGGAACGCATAAATGAAAAAATTCAATTTTCCAGCATGCTGAGCTTCTATCTCCTAAAAATAGCTTTGTTTGTAAATGGTGGCATTTTGCATCCCATTAAGATATAGGTATAATGATTTTTTGGGGGGGAAAAGTTTCAAAAGATTAAAAAAATCGTGTTAGAAAAATGTCTAATACCTGCACACTATGAATAGTAAATGTGATTAGATACCTCCAAGCTTAGAGAACAACATTCTGCTTGTAATCCTAATCAATGGTTATCTAAGAGAAGGATAATTTTTATTCTCAAAAGCGATTAAAACTGTAGAAAGGATTTCTGTAATCTTTCAATTCTTCCACCGTTTATGGACCACTATACAGATCTCTGCAACACTATGAGGTCAATCACAGATTAACTGGGTTTAAGAACACCTTTGAATATATACTTCTCAGACATCTGCAATGTAAAATGACCTTGCTAAAGTGATATTGTGTCGCTTAATACACAAGTCTCTGCAATTCTTTATTATAATTAGGAGGGGTTTTTTTTTGTGCCTGACTCTTTACTTACTAAGTCAGCAAATGTCTATATCCCTGGATATCTCTTTTCATTTTCACTAAACAAAAGCAGCCTAAGTGCAGCTGCAGAATTCTTGGGACTTGGCCCATGGTTCACAGGATCACAGGATATTAGGGGCTGGAAGGGATCCAAGGAGATCATCGAGTCCAACCCCCCTGCCAGAGCAGGACCACACAATCTAGCACAGATCACAGAGGAAAGCATCCAGACAAGCCTTGAAAGTCTCCAAAGAAGGAGACTACATAACCTGAAAACAATTTCATGACGTGTTGGGCCTGGTTGTTTGGCTGCATTCTCTCTGCTTTGTACTTGCACTTATTTCCCAGGGGAATTTCTCACATATGTGCTGAGTTCTTCTCTTTTGCATAACAATTCTTGTTTCCCTGCAGATGGGCAAGTACCACAAACAAATAATTTACATTGTGATACTTTAAATGTGACATGAACATGAAAAAGTTGGGAATATCTATACTAGCATAATGCAATGGTTGGACATACCAAGCTAGATCACAGTATTAAGTGACACGCAGAACAAGAAGCATGCTGCTGGAGCGGGTCCAGAGGAGAGCCACGAAGATGATCAGAGGGCTGGAGCACCTCTGCTATGAGGACAGGCTGAGAGAGTTGAGGCTCTTCAGCCTGGAGAAGAGAAGGCTTCGAGGAGACCTTAGAGTGGCTTTCCAGTATCTGAAGGGAGACTACAGGAAGGCTGGGGAGGGACTATTTACATGGTCTAGCAATGTTAGGATGAGGGGGAATGGGTTTAAGCTGGAAGAGGGGAGATTCAGACTGGATATTAGGAGCAAGTTCTTTACAGTGAGGGTGGTGAGACACTGGAACAGGTTGCCCAGGGAGGTTGTGGATGCTTCCTCCCTGGAGGCTTTTAAAGCCAGGCTGGATGAGGCCTTGAGCAGCCTGCTCTAGTGGGAGGTGTCCCTGCCTATGGCAGGGGGTTGGAGCTGGATGATCCTTGAGGTCCCTTCCAACCTAAACCATTCTATGTGAGTACCGTTATCTATGGGTGGCAATGAATGCTCTGTTCTGACCTTACAGTTGTAACTAATTAAAGTCGTGATGAGTGGCCTGGCATTCGAAATTTTGCTGTTCTACTTGGAACTGAAATAACAAATATAACAGAGCTGGCTGGGAGAAGTGACTTGTTGTCTTTAACTTTGGATTTCCTAGTTTTTTTCAAGGTAGTTTCAAAGCAGCAGATAGCTGCTCTTCAAAGCACCCCAGTGCAGTGTTGCCCCAGCAAGGCCATCGTGTGCAGTAATTGTAACACAGCCTTTGTCACACAGATACCTGTTGCTTCGTTTAAAGTTGCTTCAAGGCGCATAGTTTCTAGAAAGTGCTCTAAAATTTTCTCTGGGGTTCCTGACATCACAATATACCTGAGGGAGGGAAAAGAGCAGTTAGTGTCTCACAGACAAAACAGATAATGAAGATACAGTCGTGTACTGGTGAGAAGGACTGATGCGTGCCAAGTACCTGCTCTGACCAGAATCTGTGTGGCGTAGGACAAAACTCAGTTGGAATCTTTGTTGGCTTCCTTCCTGTAAAATGGGAGCAGTTACAATCTCTGTCCCAATTAGGGAGTGTGAGATGACAGATGGCCCCTTCCCTACACAAGTACTCCAGGATAACACCACTACAGTTACATTGCAATTAGCAGAGCTGCACTGGTGCAAATCTAGGGAAATGCAATCAGAAATGCTTCTCCACTGGGAATAAATATCTCAGTAATGACAGCAATCCACAGTCGTTAGAAGGTCTTAACAGATTTGCTATGAGCATGAAAAAAGAACTGGTGTGTTTCAGAGCAAAGAAAACATTTCCTTTAGCATCACTGATGAAGGCTGGTCTGAGAAGATGGGGGAAGATAATGAAGGAGCAAACTGTATCCCCAAATGTGTGCAATGCCTTAGCCAAAGTTGGTTTTTCAAGAGGTATAAACTTAAGGTTGTAACACTTCCTGGAGTAAATTTAGAGAGGTGAGAGAACTACTGCAATAGGCAGGTTTTTTTGGGCAAGATTTTAAGTAGCAGAAGAATATCATAGGATAGTGCTAAACTCATCCTGAGGTCTTTTTTTTTTCTTTCTTTGCAGATCAGATTTTTTTATTTTTCTTTCCATTCTATCAATCTTTGCATCCCTTTTTTTTTCTTTGAATCTAACTGATAAAGTATGAAACTTAAAAAAAAAAAAAAAGGAAAGAAAAAAACCCTGAGAAGTGAAGATACTCTGCTCCTGCTGAGAAATAAGTGGTGGAGCTGAGCTCCTGGGAGCTCCTCCTCACTTTGAGTGCTGACCGTCACAGTTCTTTTACCTGCCAATCCCTTTGGAAGAACTGTATTGATGTCCCAAGAACACAAACACTTGTTAAGCCAGTGCACATTCTCACAGAGATACTAACCAAGTATCTAAGTGAGTGGAGCAGAGAAATCACAGGTTGCTGCACTCTGAATATGAAAGTGAAAACGAACAGTGAAGTGACTTGCAGGGCTGCTGAATTCATCTTGCATGAGTGTGATCACCCATAAAGAGTTAGATCTTGGGAGTGAGAACTTCAGAGCTAGTCATTCGAAGTGCAACTGTCACTGTTTGAAAGTATGGCTCTGGGAGCTATGTAGGAACTATGCCTCCTTAGTAGAGGAGGCAGTAAAATCCAAACTGCAACTGAGAGTATCTGTTCCCAAAGTGAAGTTTTCCCCAAGACTAAGAAGAAGAATATGAGTTTCATGATTGACTGCATATATCAGGAAACAGCTCCAGGATACAGAACATTACAGCAGTGCAAATGCTACATAGCTGCTTTTTGAGCAAAGCCCAAAGGGCAGCTCATCTGAAGAGGTATCAGAGATTTAAGCTACGTAACTAAGGGCAAAGCAGCAAGCCTTTAAGAAGAGGTCTCTGTTAAGCCTCTTTTCTGGGCACAGCGATTTTCAAAAGTACTGAACACTCAAATAACTCTTTCCAGTAATACACTCTGGAAATCAGAATACACCTGTCACTTTTATTTGGACTCTCAAAGATAAATATATCCACTTACTCTGTTTACTAACAACAGAAAGAAGAGAAACACCATCTTCAAACCCAGGGTACTCAGAAAGTTTTTAAACAAAAAGACACTGCCAACACACTATTAACAAAGTAATCTGGCTGCTGAAAGGTAGACAGTGAACTCTCAGAATCACTGAAGGTTAAGGGGTGAATGAGACCTCGAAAGACCATCTAGTCCAACCTCCCTACTAGAGCAAGAACTCAGTGAACCTTATTGTCTGTTTGACATTCTCATCAGCAATGTCTCCCATGCTGCCACAGTAAAACTGACCAAATGCATAAAATGTTCATAGAAAAGAAATTTGGTGCTTCAGCTGAAAATACTCCTTGAATGTAAGCTATAAAATAAAACTTAATTTAACCAGGGACCATAAATGTCTCTTGCTGTTTTTATCAAATGCCAAGCAAGAAAATGTTAAAATACTGCAAACAATATTGATGCAAACAGTTTGCAATGTAGGTAGTGTCTGAAATACCTTTAAATGAAAATTTTACTTTTGAAAGTATTAATAAGTATGAATGTAAATATATCAGGCCTGAGAAAATGCATGTAAATCTATGACCAAGCTGCTGTGCATTGAAGCTGCTGGTGTAAATCCACTGTCTGCAGTCAAGTTCCTTTCATTTAGGCAAAGAAAAACCTGGCATAAGAGTATATGTTTTCCTGGTAGCAAAATTTGCTTTTCTAGTAGATAAAGATGAAAAGTCAGTTTCTGAAATATATGAAATGTGTATCTAAAACACATGGAATGGTTTGTTCAAACCTTTACAGGTCTTTACTCAGTTTTATATTCAATTATGCAGATAAAATAGGTATAAGGAATCCCAGATCAGATGAAAACTATACTTAAAATATTTTGCAGTAAATTAGCTCTTTCCTTGAGAAAAAGTAAGGTCTAGGACAAAGCAGTTGAAACTTTTTGGTGCTTATTTTGTTGGAGTTATTCAAGCATTTCTGAAGAGAATTGTGCATCCATTTGCACAGAATGCTGTTACAAAGCCATGAGGACTCTTACCAACATTTGCAACGGTAACAGCCTCATTCTACTCTTATCACAGTAGTATCCAAACAGAATTGTACTTCCTCTTTTTCAGTATTGAAGAAAATATGAATATTGTGGGTACAGTGAAAACCTATTCTTCCAGAAAAACTGTGTGCCTTTCATTGCATGAGATCTTTGTTTTGTATGTAATTCATACCTAGCAATCTCTTTGTAGAATCCAGAGCTCAAAATCCAAAATGAATGTATCTGTACTCAACAGGAAAACAACATATTTTCCTTACACCTTTTACATGAAAGCTCAGCTTAATAGGGTTTCAACATTCTCCATGTGCAGTCTATTTAGAAGCTATTACACAGGATAAGTATTTAAAGTAAGATGTTCAGAGAATTATTGTGTAACGATATGGAATGGGTGTGCTGCTGAAAATGGATCTAGTTCTGAGCCCCCCAATTCACGAGAGATGTTGAGGTGCTGGAACATGTCCAGAGAAGGGTGATGAAGCTGGTGAACGGCCAGGAACATAAACTCTATGAGGAGAGGCTGAGGGAGCTGGGGTTGTTTAGCCTGGAGAAGAGGAGGCTCGGGGGGACCTCATTGCTGTCTACAGCTACCTGAAGGGAGGTTGTAGCCACGTGGGGGTTGGTCTCTTCTGCCAGGCAACCAGCAATAGAACAAGGGGACACAGAGTCAAGTTGAGCCAGGGGAAGCACAGGCTGGATGTTAGGAGGAGGTTCTTCCCCGAGTGATTTGCCATTGGAATGAGCTGCCCAGGGAGGTGGTGAAGTCACCGTCCCTGGAGGTGTTCAAGAAAAGCCTGGATGAGGCAGTTAGTGCCATGGTCTAGTTGACTGGATAAGGCTGGGTGATAGGTTAGACTGGATGATCTTGGAGGTCTCTTCCAACCTGGCTGATTCTATGATTCTATCTAGTATGGGGCAGGGGATCAGCTGATGATTAAAAACTAAGAAAAATTACATACTCTGCATTCTTGCATAGAAAGGGGGAATATGTTATTGTTTGGATAATAATACCATATGAAAAGGTTAATAATCCTTGTCTGACATTTGCAATATTGAATGAAAAAACATACTTGTGCTGAGGTTGTGAATTTCCTTGATTTGAAACTCTGTTTCCTGCTGGGATCTTCTCCAACACCAAGACATCTTGGTCATGTTCTTTGAGTCTTACTGTATTTGCTTCCACATCCTGTAAGACAAGTTGCTTTTAGTAAAATAACTGCACCTGATCTGGTTAATTCATTACCCTGAAAGAGTGCATAACTTTCAAAGATGAAAGACTCTGGGGTTGCTTCTTTTCACCTGTATTTATCTATCTTTATCCTGCTTTTCTCACATGCAGAAACAAGAGAGAAGCACTGGCACCGGGGGGGGGAGAGGCAGAGAATTGTGGGAGGGGCTAGAGCAAGAAACATGTGAAAAATCTCTGGCAAAGGCAAAAATGTTTGCCAAAAAAGCAGAGTCTACTTCAAACTTTGCACATCTAATGTAATCTCTCTAGTCACTTATATATGAATATTATTATCTATCATACCACTTCTCTCTTTCTAGAAAAAGAAAACGGCACATAAAAGTATGTCTTAGTTCAAGAAACTGTCTGTAAATTTTTTTTTCTACTCCCAGATCACAGTACAAAAAAGAAAAAAGAAAAGTAGAATGAAGTAAAATGCACACTCAAATAATGCAGATGAAAATCAGTAGGACCACGGACTTTGATTTTCTCTGAAGTGTCAATCAAGGTGTAAATAATCTGGGAAGTGTCCGTGGCCAACCCAGCCTTACTGTCAATGGGATTCTCATTTCCTTTTGTACAGTAAACACAACCTTATATTATTTTTCTAGCACAGCACTCTGTTTGCAATGGTTTTATTGCTGTGATACTGCGCATATATACACTTAAACACAGGATGATACTAGTCTGACCTCTTAATACTATGAATGATTGCAAACCAGCCTGTATTTATAGAATTACAGCTGGACTTTGGAACACATTTGTCCTAACATGAATAACTGCAGAATTAGTTTGGGGATATCTTTCTAGAGCTTTTTGATAATGACATCTGTGTATTTACCTGTAGGTTGTTTTATTTGCCATTTGATTCTATTTTGGATCTACTGAGTTTAAGGTACCTGACACTGACCTATCCGGGAAAACAGGAGGACATGCCTTATGAGGAGTGGCTGAGAGACCTAGGACTTTTTAGTCTGGAGAACAGAAGACTGGGAGGGGATTTAATAAATGTTTATAACCATCTGAGGGCTGGTCAGGAGTGGGGGGAGAGGCTCTGCTCACTTGCTCCCTGGGATAGAACAAGGAGCAATGGGTGTAAGCTGCAGCACAAGAGGTTCCACCTCAACACAAGGGGGAACTTCTTTACTGTAAGGGTCACAGAGCACTGGAACAGGCTCCCCAGAGAGGTTGTGGAGTCTCCTGTGGAGACTTTCAAGGCCTGTCTGGATGTGTTTCTCTGTGAACTGTGTTAGATAGTATTGTCCTGCTCTGGCAGGGAAGTTGGACTCAATGATCTCCTTGGGTCCCTTCCAACCCCTAATATCCTGTGATCTTGTTTTATTCAGCCAGAAATCCTGGACAGCATATGAAAAAATTATCTAGCACTTGGCAAATTCTAGACCACAAAAATCTAAGAGACAAAAGCACCCATTTAGTCCTAATTTAATGTCTCAACTAGGAACAGAAGAGGAAAGATACCCAATATATTCTTTACTCAATCTTCTAGACTGTCACATCTCTGTCCTGCAATCAGGGACACTTCAAACACAGTTATCAATATATCCATAGAAATAAATTAGACTCCTGAGAAACTTGCATGGTTGGAGTGGCCCTTCCCACTCTTACCCTAAGGATCCTGTTGAAGTCCTCCTTGTCTACTCTCAAGAAGTGGCAGTTGTCTTCACGCAGAACAATGGATGCTGCTCTGGGAGCATCATTCACAAGCGCTAACTTGCCAAAATCATCTCCTTCATGTAGAGTACATACCACACCCTGCACAGAGCAAAACATTTACACAAGAAACCCATCATTACTCTGGATTCTATTGAAAGTCTTGTACAAACACTGGACTACACAATCAATTACCAAAACAAATTTATTTGGCAGGAAATCAACAGCCAAAATAATGACTAGGAAACAATACTTGATAGCTGGTTATTAGTATTGTGAAAGAAAGGCAAGAATAGAAAAGAATTGGCTTGTTCTCTGAAATTGGATTCAGCTTGAAGGACTCTTCTAGCCCTGATGAAGACAGAAAGTTGTTATTCGTTTTTTATTTATAGAGGCCCTGAAAAATATTATCAAGTTTGCAGAAATAACACTGCAGATTTAACATCAGGGCCTCTATACTAGATTTTAGGGAAATGCTTAGTGTTCAGAGTGGAGAATGAGGATGTAGGGATTTTTAAAGACTATGGGGATTGCTGTTTAACAAAAGTCCTACTTTTTTCCTTGAAAAGTCTCTCATAAACCAAAAATTTAATAGCTTAACTAAAACAAAGAGCTGGCACAAATTTCTGAGTTCATCCAATCTGAGAACTGCTAGTCACAAAGTAGTACATCTGTCAGACAAACTTAAAATGCTTGAGGTCCATATGGTAAGTCAGTCATACAAATGCAAGAGAATATGGTGGTAAAGGGACAGAGCAAATATCTCCGTGAGAAAGAAGTCTGGCAATTCAGCAAATTACATCAAATGACTTTGTCCTAAGAATACTGATGTAACTCTGTTGAGTTATTGTCAGAAAGTGTGCAATACATCTCCAAACTGGGAGTATAATCAGTGAAACTACTGGATCATTTAATAATAAAACCACATTCAATTTGTTTCATCAGATAAAGCATTACTTTAAACTGTATTCCTTCAAAGTTTACTCTTACAATTTCAATAATAAGAATCATATAAAAAGGCTTCTGAGAAAAATACCTTGCCATAAATGACTACATTTACTGATCCTTTTAGAATAATGTACCAAGAAGTACCTTCTTCTCCTTGATTAAATACTACAAGAGAGAAAAAAAGATTTTATTGTGAGAATATAGTTATTTTATATATATATATATATACACACGCCAGAGTCTGCAGTCAGTAAAATTCAAAGTAACTCTACAGCAATCATATTAATATCTACCTTTAAAAAGGGAACTTTATGCTTTTAAAAGCAACTGCCTTCAGATTTTAGGGGAAAAAACCCTCATACTTGTACTGTACTTCCTTTATTACACTGATGTGGAAGTTCTTATTTTCCATGATAAAGAATTATTTTTAGTGGTTTTCCCTGTAATTGGCAACAGACTACACCAACACCTATTACCCCATGTTTTAAACACTGAGTGTCAGTCAAGTTTGAAGAGTGCATTCAACTTTCGCTCTTGTCATGTAATCAAGAATTGAAATGCTCGTACCACAGATAAGAAGATCTGACAGGACTCCATTTACTTACAGACCGTTCCAGCTTTGGGATGTGACTCAAAAATGAGGACACCTGCTAATTCTCGCTTTACCTTCAAATGAAAAGGGAGAAATTATAGGTTTTATATGTATCATATTCTTCCTGGTGAGAAGTCATACAATATACCTCAGTCAGTGCTTTCCTTCCTCTGTACCTTTCAGCACTCATTTAGAGTGCTCAGCCAGACAATGGTCTGCTTCACTTGATGTCTTATTTCCTACTGATTGCCTTTACACAACACAAGCCTCTAAATTTCCCAGCTTAAGTAGCTCAGGCAAAGGTAATTTGAAGACACAGTCTTGCATCTTTCTTCATATACACACATGTGAAACCAACGTTAACAATTAACATGATGGTAAATTTTAAATGGTAACAGCTACCATAATACCAAAGATAGCTAGCAATTGTAAATTACTCCACGGGGCTCTGCAGTACTCCTGTTATCCCCTGAGAAATCAGCATCCAGGCCCTTACTGACATAAGGCCATTTCTGCTGTGTTGAGTTGTGAGGCACAGCCATCTGGACTTGCTGAGGCCCTTCCCTGCCTGCCAGCTTTCCAGACAAACCACCCACCTCGCTCCCTCTTCCAGGAAATGGAGTATGTGACACTGCCCTTGGTGTCAGACTGCTCCTCATTGGGTTTGTATTGCTTTGCTGTGATTAGCTCTTACGACTGACTGTGCAGTTGCCTGTAGTGAGACCCTGTTTACAGCCACTTCTCTTACTGTAAACAGTGTTACTTTCACAAAGAGCAGCAGCACTGGGAACCTTATACTGTCCTGGGTTTTCCTGTGTGCTTTATGTCTGTCTTCATACAACCACAAGTCTCCAACAGGTTGGTGGTGAATTCCCCAGAAATGGGATTCTTGGTTTTGGAGAATGTCAGCTGGTGACAATCTGTTTCAGAGGTACTACTGTGCAAGCTAACGGAGACAAATACAGATCAAAAGCTGGCTCCAACATGCTTAGTAATTTCACACTATTCTAACTGATTAAATAAAAAAAAAATATTTAGGCCACGAAGAAAAATTTGGGGGGAAACTCTCAATTCTGGATACAATGCAACTGAGGCTCTGATGGCTGCACCTCCTAAGACATGTGGATGAACTAAGGCTCTAATGTCCTAGAGGCACCCACCAAACCTTTGCTCGGGCACCAAGCATAAACCTACCACACCAACCACCTCTCCTGGAACTCTTTTCTGACAGCTAGTGCAAAGCACCACCTGTTTGCAGCCTGGAGAAGAGAAGGGATAAATAGATGTGTTTGGATGAGTTTCTTTAGCATACTGACCAGAAATCATACCCACAGGCCTGTGATTTCTATAACAAATAACTCACCAAACCCTTTTATAAACTCTACCCGAAGGCAAGGATGCTTTCACAAGGGCAGGAAACACAATCCTACTAGCGCTTTTCTGCATGTTGTAGAGAGTGTTTGTGTTCAGATGTCTCCTCAGTTGTTTTAGTCAATGAATAAATCCTCCTGATGAAGCCAAGAACTCAATTTAACACTGTATTATATAATTGTTTTATCATGAATACATTAACTTGACAGGCTTCTCGAGCAGGGATTAGTTTACCACCATGCGACTGAGCTTTATCCATTTTACTTCCTGTGGCTTGTGGCATACCTAGAAAACTTCCCACTTTAGGAATTATGCCTTGCTTTAAATGAATAAACATTCAACTTGCTTTCAAGCAAGTTAACTTGTTAACTTTCTGATTTGGTTCGTAGCAGCAATGTCATCTGTTGCTCCTCTGAAGATTTCCTCTAAGCTAGTCTTGGTTTCTGTTCTCTGCTTTAGTTCATGCTGCACATAATAGACTGGCATTTCCATATTCTTACTAAAGACATGGAATCAATGGCACATCTTCAAAATACCAAGGATTTCTTGCAGTTTATATAATTTGCCATACTTGTTCTATATGTTACTTGCTGGTGGATTCTGACCTGAAGTCTAAATTTCTTTTGAGCTGGAAGTATTTTAAGGTTGATTTTTTTTTTTGCTTTGGGTTATGTCTGTAGTTACAAGACTGCTCTCCAGTCCCTCTTGGTATCTGTCTATCTTGGGGAGGATCTATCTTGGGGAGGATGTTTTGTTTGTTTGTTTGTTTGAATTGAATTGAGAAAAGTAATTTCTGAATATCACAGTTTCTTTACGTTCTTCTACAGTTCATTAAGCTATTTTTTTCCCTACAATCCAGGGGTGCTTATGGATTTTTGTTCAGTTACCAACTCTGGATGAATATTCTTTTTGAAAAGTATTTCTTAGGATCTGTATGTTTGCATGGCATACTGTAACACAGCTTCATAATTAGCTGCATGTGTCTAGGTTAACTGAGAATTACTGAAAAATATTGCTTCCAAAGAAGCCACTGACAAACATAAATCTACCTTCTGACTGGCTTCCTTTTTCTGAAAGCACCCACATCTGGCTACTACCAAGTAAAGTGTTATTTAGCCTGTTACAGCTGACTACAAAGTGTGTAAATGATGCTTAAACTTTAAAGAGTTGGGTTCTCTCTTCCATGCTATGGCTGTTTGAGCTAGATTTCTAGCTCAGACATAAGAATATTCAGAACAGAGAAACTCAGAAGTAGAAACTCTGAGGGGAGAGGTGAACATTCTAGGATAGGCCATATAATGGCAACAATGGATAAATTACTATAATGTCACTGGAGCATCAAGAGCTTTATGTATAGAAGCACAGCTTGCACCTTCCCCTTGCTGCTTTTGCTGCTTCGCTGCAGCTTGACCCCTTCCCATCTTCATTAAGGTTATTATATTTCTCTTGTAGTTTTTTCTCCTTATACTGTTATATTTAAACTAGAAGAAATACAATTTCATTTTTCCCTGACTTTCCAAAGGAAAAAAAAAAAAAAATCCATGTAGTGAGTTTATTCTACCAGGGGAGG